>PVJS01061326.1:0-11020 GCA_004027185.1 Glis glis | reverse complement strand
GAGACCCGGTTTCAAAATAAAGTATAAAAAATAGGGCCGGGGGTATAGCGCGGAGGTAGAATGCCCCTGAGTTCAATCCCTGGTACCGCAAAAAAAAAAAAAAAAGAAAGAATCACTTATATTAATTACATGTTTAAAATGATAACATGTTGGCTTTGTATAATATTGTATAGATTTAGTGGATATGGCATTGGATAGCTATTTGTACATATTGTTAAAATTCATTTTACCTGCTCTTTCACTATTTCTAATATGAAAACTAGAAAATTCGTCACATTTGTGGCTTGCATTGTACTTATATCAGAAAGTACCAGTCTAGGAGTTTTTAGGGGGTCATTACATGTACATGTGTTTTGTTTTGATTTGAGTCAACATTATGATTTACAAAATGATTTTATCATGTTTATTTCCCATTTAGCTCTTATAGTCTCCATACATGTATTTCTCTTGGCCAAATTTATTCTTCTAAGAAAGTTTTCTTGTTGTGGACTTTAGAAATTTTATAACTGATGATATCCCTATTTTGTTCTTCTATTTAAATAAAATATTTGTCCATAGCAGTCTATATTTATGGTACTTTCCCTTTAACACTTTCAAATTACTTTTGCTGCTTTTCTTAAATTCTGATGTGCTATTGAGGTCTGTGATTAGAGAGCTAATTCTTCTGTTTCTCACTATCTCTGTGCATGCTTGTGTGTGTGTGTGTGTGTGTGTGTGTGTGTGTGTGTGTGTGTGCAAATCGTGATGGTTAATTTGATGTGTTCACTTGAGTAGGCCAACGTGCCCAGATATGTAGTGATCAGACATTATTCTGAATTCTTCTGAGAGGCTGTTTCTGGGTGAGGTTGATATTTAACCTGGTAGATGTACAGTAAAGCAGATTGCCCTCCATAATGCGAGTGGGCCTCATATAATCCGTTGAAGTCTACACAGAATGAAGTCTGGCTTTCCCTGAGCAAGAACTCTTTCTGCAGCAGACAGCCTTTCATGAACGGCAGCCTTGGCTGTTCCCTGGGCTCTCCAGGGTGCACCTGCCCAATAGAATTTGGATTTGCAGGTCTCCACAATGGCATGAGTCAATTCCTTAAACTGAATCTCTTCCTTGATGTATACACCTCCAAGTGGTTCTCTTTCTTTGTGAAGCACTTTAGAAACATTTTTTTTAAAAAAATTAATATCCTCATTTTTCTCTAAAAAAATTCTAGATTTTTTCAATCATGCTATGTGTTTCCCAACCAGCTTTTAAATTTTCCCTTTATTTAGATTAATTTTTGGTCAGTTTATTCAATTTTTTGCATTTATTTTCTCTCTTATAAATGGATGTTGACACTTCATTTTTCCTTCACATTTCCATTTTTAAAAATGTTTTATGGCCAGGCGTGGTGGCGCACGCTTGTAATCCCAGTACTTTGGGAGGCGGAAACCTGAGGATCTGGGTTCGCGGCCAGCCTCAGCTCTCTCTCTCTCTCTCTCTCTCTCCCTGTCTCTCTCTCTCTACTTAGTGAGGCCCTCCGCAACTTCATGAGACCCGGTTTCAAAATAAAGTATAAAAAATAGGGCCGGGGGTGTAGCGCGGAGGTAGAACGCCCCTGGGTTCAATCCCCGGTACCACACAAAAAAAAATGTTTTATTACTTTTCCTTGGCCTGATCTTTTAATTCATTAATTCAAATTTGGTTCTTTCCATTCTGCTATTCAACTCATCTGTTATAATCCTTAGTCAAATCATTATACTTGTTTTTTTTTTTTTGGTACTGAAGATTGAACCCAGGGGTGTTCTAACTCTAAGCTACACCCACAGCCCTATTTTATATTTTTATTTTGAAACAGGGTCTCAAGTTGCTGAGGCTGGCCTTGAACATGTGATCCTCCTATATCAGCCTCCAAAGTACTGGGATTACAAGCATGCACCACCACGCCTGGCTGGACTATTATAAACCTAATATACAATATTTTCATTGGTCCTACCATGTAGTCAAAGACATCTCTCTAGGACGCCCCAGCACCACTCATTGCTGAAAACACTCTTACTTTGTTGTAGCTATTCTAGAAGTGTGTAGAAGAATAGGAAAGGACAGGGTACCCTAGAGCGAGGAAGCTTGCATGCTCTGAAAACCACTCCTTCCCACAGGGCTGAGGTCTGGCTCTGCCCTGCTCTTCTTACCTGGAGGACTCCGGCAGGTGAGCTGGGCAGGTGCTGCTTTTGTTCTGCCTCATGTGGTGGAGGAGTGGGCAGGATCTGAGAAGAATAAAGGATCACCAGTAAATAATAAAGCTGCTTCCTAACTTAACCTCCTACTATGGCCACTCCTCAGTCTGCTCAGGAAGGCTTCTCCTCCTATCTTACACACCTTTTATCTCTCTACAAGACTTGCACCATCTTTACAAGGGCTTTTCAGGGCCATTAGGATCCTTGCTGTTTCTGTTGTACTTTCAGAACTGGGCTCAGAGAAGGGAGCTAGCAGCTAGGGCTGACTCACCATTTTTTATAATAAATTTTTACTGGTTCTTTCAGTTTACCCTCTTAAGAGTTCAAGTCCATTCTCAGTTGATCCTTTTATAGCTGTTGGCAAAATATTCAGTTCTTAACTCATTTACTTAACATAATTAAAAATTTTAAATTAAATTTATTTTTAACTGCTACGTAAAAATGTAAATAGGAATGGGTTAATGTCATATGTTGATACAAGTTATATTGTGTCATGTTTAAATCACATTAAACACATATATCACCTCAAACATTTATCATTTCTTTTTAAATATATTTTAACTGGTGCATTGTAATCATTCATCATGATGCAGTTCAGGGTGATAGAGGCATACATGCACACAGCACTCATTGAGCCCTCCCCCAGTTCCCACCCCACTCTCTCTCCCTCTCCACCTTCCTCTGCTTAGCATAGTGATTGGCTTTGATAAGTTTGTGTGTGTACATCATGTCCATTGAGGTGTTTCCCTCTTCAAGTCTTCCTCCCCACTCCCATCTCCCTCAGTTAGGTCCCCTCCTTCATGTCACTAAGGTTTCTCCTCCTTTGTCTGAAGTCCCTCCTGTGTCCCAATTTCTCCCTAGCTTTTGCATATGAGGGAGAACATCTGACCTTTCTCTTTTGGTAACTAATCTCACTTAGTATAATATTCTCCATTTCCTTCCATTTTCCTGCAAATGACATAATTTTGTCATTTCTTTGTGGCAAAAACTTTCAAAATTGGCTGGGCAAGGTGGCACATGCCTGTAATCCTAGTACTTGGGAGGCTGAGGCAGGAGGATCACAGGTTTGAGGTCAGCTTCAGCAACTTAGGGACACCCTCAGCAACTTAGAGAGATCCTATTTCAAAATAAAAGATAAAAAGTGCTGGAGGTGTAGCTCGGAGGTAGAATGCCCCTGGATTCAGTCCCCAACACCAGAAAAAAAAGCCTTTCAATATCCTTCTAGCTCTTTGAATGTACAGTATATTATTGCTACCTATAATCATCCTACTGTATGGTAACATATAAGAACTTTTCTTCAAAGAGGATGTTTAACCTGAAAAACATTACAACCTCAATGTTGAAAATACAAGTTTCTTGAAAGTCTTAACTGACTATAACTTGAACTTTTAGTTTTATTCTATCCAGGATTCTAATCCTTCTTCTTGTTAATAAATGATCTGTGTGTATTAGTAGAAGTAACCATAATTATGGCATTATATTTCAATTTCTTATATTATTAATGATACATATTTTTACTTTGGCCAAATATTGTTATATATTACATTGTAGTTGTATACATATATATATATATATTTATATATACACATACATATACACACATGCCATCATATATGAGCTATTTGGGTATTTCTACAAAATAGTGCATTAAGTAATGTGGGTTGAGTATGTTGTTGGGCTCAGATTTACATTTGATGTTTATATTATATATGATGTAAAATAGAACATGTTTTTACAATAAACAATATATAAATGCCTCTAAAATATATAAACATAAATATATTATTTCTGAGATATTAAAAGGCTTTTGTACTTGAATAAAATATAAATTCAAAATATTATTATATATAAAGAACATATATTCTTAAATCTCATATATATTTTTAATTGAATACATTTGAATATATTAAATAATAACATCTTCTCTGATAATCCATTCATTTTTGATTATCCTTTTTACTATTACATTTAACTTTTTAACTAACAAAATAATTATATAGTCTTCATAAAAAATATACTCTCTCTATAAAATTGTCACTAATTGATCAGAGCGATTTATTTCATCTCAGAATTCTCATAGTTAAACTTTTTGTATAATGAACATTTATCTTTTATTACTTTACATTAAGTTCTTCTTGCATATATATTTCTCCTGATACATTGCTTTTCCAGAAAAAAAAATTGTAAGCAGCTTGATGTGTATCGATCACATTATACACAGTGTTTTAGCTCTTCCTGCTACACCTAAGACAGGGGTGTTTACATGTTAGATTCTTAATAACTTCATGCTGACATGACTTGAAAAAGAGTCCCAGATCAATGCCAAAATTCATCAGAATTAATCATTTAAACCAGAGATCAGCAGTAGCCTGTGGGCAAAATCTGACCAGACAGATTTATTTTTAATTTTTGTGAGGTCCAACTTATCAAATTTTCCTTTTATAGATCTTGCTTTTGATGTCCAGTCTAAGAAGGATTCTTTGCCTAACTTTAGATGTTGGACATGATCTTTTATATGTTTTTTTCTAAAAGTTTTGAAGTTGTATCTCCTTCACGTAGGCACATGATTCACTTCAAGTTGTATGTGTGTGTGTGTTGTGTGTGTGTGCGTGTGTGTGTGTGTGTGTTTCTGGGGAGCAAACCCAAGGCCTGATGTATGCTTAAATCAAGTTTTATGAAGTGTGAGATTCAGGGCGAGGTTCATTTTTGCCTATGGATGTATAAATGCTGCGGCAACATTTATTGAGAAGGCTCTCCCTTCTCAAGCAAATGGAACCTTTGTCAAAAATCAGCTGGGCTATTTGTCTGGATTTATTGTTTATTTATCTCTTCTATTTCATTGATTTTTATGCCTCTTTTCCAACCAACACCACACTGTATGTAGCCATATGGCGAACCATAACAGCAGGTTCCCACTTCATTCTCTGTCAAGATAGTTTTAATTGTTCTAAGGATCAGGCCCTTCCATAAAAATTTCACAATAAATGTGTCTATGTGTGCAAAATTCTCTGCTGGGCTTTTGATAGACATCAAACTCAACATAGGGACTGACTTCAGAAAGAGATTTCTCTCCATTTATTCAAGTCTTCTTTGATTTCTTTCATCAGCATTTTGGTTTTTTTTTCAGTGTCTTTTCTATACATATTTTGTTAGATTTTAGCCCAAGTGTTTAATTTTTTTGGAGGAATTACAATATTTATTTTGTTTTTAATTTTGACTTTCCTAGATTTTTTAGTGCATTGATCTTGCTACTTGGCTGAACTCACTTATGAGTTCTAGAAATGTTTTCTTGTAGTTTGTTTTTTATTCAGACAATCATGTCATCTGAAAATAGGAACAGTTTTATTTCTTCCTGTCTGATCTGCACACCTCTTTTCATCTTTTTTGCTCTATCACAGTGGTTAGGACTTTTGGTGCCTAGTTGAACTAGAATGTTGAGAGTAGATAAAACTATCTTGTTTCTGACCTAAGAGGAAAATATCCAGTCTTTTATCATTGTGGGATACTAGCTATAGGTCCTCTGTAGATAGCTTTATTACGTTGAGGTGATTAATTTGTGGAGAGTTCCTATTATACATTGGGTATTGTCACAAGTATTAGTAGAAATGTCATATGAATTCTCTTGTTTAGCCTGTTGATATGGTAAATTATACTGATAGATTTTTGAATATCAAACCACTCTTGCAAATCTGGAATAAGTCCCATAGTGTCAATGTTGTGTAATTATGTTCATATAATTTGATTTGATTTTCTAATATTTTTGAGGTTTATTTTGTATCTAAGTTCATAAGAATTACTGGTTTGTAATTTTCTTTCATTGTACTGTCATTACTGACCACATAAAGTGAGTGGGGAGTCTCCCCACTTTTATTTTCTGGATGATTAGATCGAATTTGGTAATTATTCTTTAAATGCATGAAGGAAATCTTCATCTGTCACAAATTTTTTATTACCATATAGTGTTGTTGGAACATAGCCATGTTCATTCATTTACACGCTGTCCATAGCTCTTTGCCTACCAGAAAATTTAAGGCACAGAAATTAGAAAATACTAGTTGGTCCTTTGCAGGATAACATTTCCCATCCACTGTTTTTTTGTTTTGTTTTGTTTTGTTTTGTTTTTTGATACTAGGGATTGAGCCTCAGAGCTAAGTCCTGATCCCTATTTTGTTTTTTATTTTTAAACAGGGTTGTGCTAAGTTGCTGAGGGTCTCACTACATTGCTGAGGCTGTCCTCAAATCTGCAATCTTCCTGTCTCAGCCTCCTAAATACTGGGATTACAGGCATGCACCACCACACCTGGCTCTATCTAGTGTTTACACCATCTTTTTCTATCCTAACTTTTCATTATAATGACCAAATTGGTTCTTATTTGTTTGTTTGCTTGTGTGACCTTTTTTCTCAATCTGTCTTCTGAATGGTCTGAAATGGTCTGAAGCCAGCCATCAGTAGGAGACAGCATAAATAATAAGAATTCTGACAGTTCAGGAACAGAATAATCAACAGCTAAATAATTTAGAGTTGGTTATTTTTGCCATGCGTGATAGATAACCTCTTCGGGAATTTCCCATTTCTGCCCTCTGATTTGTCTTAACAGAAAAAAGTTAACTGTCCAAAGTCTGAAGAGGCCATGAGACATCAGGGTCCTTTGGATGCGCATACAAAAATTGAAATTTGAAAATGGACACTAAATTCAAGCAGACTCATCTCTGCAGAGCACTTGAGGATTGGTACTAATATGCTCTCACAAATCTCCCAATGGTACTTACCGGAAAGATACTTCTATTCCATCTCTGAATCCGGTAAACGAAAGCATCGTTTTGTTAGCTCTGCCCTTGGTGTGGAAGCCAAGTTTCTTGTTTGTTCTCCTGCGGTGCTTTGTTCTCTATTCCCTAATGTGATTTTGTTACTGCAAATCTTTCTTCAACTGTCAGATAAAATGGATTGGGCCAAGGTCCCTGAATCAGACAATTTCTCTGCCGGAACTTGCAACTTCAGCTTTACTTGTTCCAGTTGGCTTTTCCATGCTGATCGAGGCCCCCCTCGAGATGATTAATCTTTATACTTTTATCTAGTTAGGAGAGAAGAACACTGTCAGTGGTCAAGCATTTTCATATTGCCGCTGACATCTCTCTTTGATTTCACGCGTGCAATCATTCAGTGACGCACATTTGTATTTTCATATGCAATCTGGTTTTATTGTAAACTTCAGTAAGGGTAGTTAAATGCAGATCAAGGATTGCAGAAATTGCAAGCCAAACAGTCTCCTAATCTCCTCCATAGTGGTGGTCTTGGAGAAGCTGGAAAATGAGCTAAGAGAGAAAAAGGGAGATTGACTAATAGCCAGTGGGGAAACGCTGGTCAGAAAAATCTCCACAAAGGCAAATTGTTTTGGTAAACATTGAAAGCAAGCTACATCTTACATTCTTTCTGGACCCAAAGACATGGCTGCCTACGCCATATATTTCCCAGTTTTTGCTTTGTCACAGTATTTTTGCCATTCTCTAAATATATTATGAGATTATTTTTCAAAAAGTTTCTAAGGTATGTTGTCTCTGGGGACATGAATTTACAATGATGGCTATTATGTCTGTGTGATTTCTGTAGAAAAATGTTATGAACATGTTTTCCAAACCAAACTGAGAATTTTAGGCAAACTAACAAAAGTCTCCGAGCCACCAATTTTTTGTCACAACAGGTTTTCCTTAATGCTTATATTTTTCCCCAATAGGTGTACCACTCAAGTCATTTTTCAGGGAGCATTATCCTTATTTTACATATTTATATATTATGTAAATATATATACTATATATAATATATAGTATATAATATACACAGTTATATAATATATATAATATATAAATTGCATTTATATATTATATATGTACATATATATATAATATATAAATGCAATTTTATATCACATGTCAAATGAGAAACAGCAAGTTACAAAGAAATGGAAGAGGCATTGCAGCCAAGTATACCGATCGCAATGGGAGGATGAACCATGGTAGAAAACAAAAATGAGAAAAAACCCACCTATTCCATATACACACTAACTCATATATTCCAGATACGCACAAATTCACATGCTTCAGTGTAGACACAAATGGAACCATGGAACACATTTAACCCTCAACAATAATCTTCCATCTCCATGCATATATACATTCTTCCCAACACACATGCACACACATACTCACACAAGCAGAGGCACCCAACCCCAGTACATACACAGTGCGTAATTGTAACATATGTATTTTTCTAAATCCCAACATACATGCTGATAGTACCGCCAATTTCAATGTAGAAACACACAGAGCGCAGTTAATCTCAATATACAAATATGACTCACAATCCCAACACATATACCTTGAGACACACTACAGTTCATCAGCACACCTCCTTCTCCTCTCGCTCCCAACCCTCTCTGAAATCACCCTGCTCCCCCATGCTCCCCACACTCCTGCTCCTGCACTGATATCCTGAGCCCATTCACATCTCTTCCACCTCAGCCAGCCATGCACATCCTGTCCCATGAATACACAGGCAAGTTAGTGAATGACTGATATTCCTTCAGACTTTAAGTGTTATATTTTCAAGGGTATTATAGTATAAATCATCATATTGTCATAAGCTAATGATCCAGAAAGATTAAGTCATATTCCCTATATTTTATTTTAGATGGTATGAGAATTTCATGTTTCAGGAAGACTTTCATTAAAAGCCTGACATAACAAAATACTGTAGTGATTAAAAGTCTCTGGAGGAGAATTTCAATTATCTCGAATGGCACATGTTTTAAGATTTGCAATGGGCTGATGTATTGCTGATGGATAATCATAGATCTTTACCTGCCACTCTGGTAATTACAGGATCTTTATCTCAACTACACCTCACTTCATAAGGTGATCATATGATGGGGACTTTTTTTTTAGTATGAAAGGGGAAACTATTTATAACTGTAGCTGAGCAATAAACTTAACTCAGAACTCTTTCGGGAAAACCATGGGGACCTTCTTGTACACAAGCTATATGTATTGTCTTCTCTTCATTGCTTTCTATTTAGTGGTGAACCCTCTCTGTCCTGAGACTGGCCCCATTTCCTCCATGAAAATTACTTTCGTGGTTCTCTTCAAAGCTCTTTATGTGGCAAACATCCAGTCAACACATTTCTCGATTTCTTGACCTCAGAGGTGAATACTTTATCCATGAAGTACTCTTTTGTTTTGGTGTCATGGTGCCATACTGTCCTCCCTCTCTCTGTCCTTTCTTTTCTTTTTTTTTTTTTTTTTTTTGCGGTACCGGGGATAGAACCCAGTTCTACCTCCGCGCTACACCCCCGGCCCTATTTTTTATACTTTATTTTGAAACCGGGTCTCACGAAGTTGTGGAGGGCCTCACTAAGGAGAGAGAGAGAAAGAGAGAGAGAGAGAGAGAGAGAGAGAGAGAGAGAGACAGGGAGAGAGAGAGAGCGAGAGAGCTGAGGCTGGCCTCGAACCCAGATCCTTCGGTCTCTGCCTCCCAAAGTACTATATCGGTCCAAAGGAGGAGGAAACTCAAGGAGGTATTCAATGGAAAAGGTGGGCCCCTGGTGAGACCCTCCAACCGCAGAGCCCTTGCTGCTGACAGTGCCTTCACTCGGCCGCCATCTCAAGACACCATCTTATATTTGGGGACTTAGGGATCCTATCACTCTTCTAGGTTCACATTGATCTTCCTAATGCAGGCCAGCCCTTTCTTCAGGACGAGCACACCTTTAATTTTCTGGGAGAAATGGCACTCACTCTCAATGCAGCCCTCTCTATTTTCCACCAAGAAGGGCAGACACAGCCTCTGCCTCTTCCTTATGGACTCGGTAGGCATTATCAAACACCTCTCTCTGATTGACAAACTATGGAGATTCATCCAAAGTTACATAGAGTTGCTTTAAAGAGTTTCCTTTTTGGCTTAGAACAAGGGGAAAGAGCACCGTTTTTTTCACCAGTGTATGAAAGAAGGATAAATACAGCAAATAAACATCTCAATTCCAAATAGTCTTACCTATCCTGGCAACTTCTCTGGTAGAATGGTGCTGGTCAAACTGGTTTTATTTATTTAATTTTTGCATGTTTTAAGTTTATTATTAAAACATTTTATATACTTTTATTGGTACACTGTAGTCTCATATCATAATGTAGTTCAGAGTGATAGTGAATATACATGCATATAATACTTGATGAGCTTTCCCCAGTTATCCGTTCCCACTACCCCCCTACCCAAACACGATATTTAAATTGGCATTGATATTTTCACAAATGTGCATAACATCAATGTAAGTACCTCCTTTATTAATTCTCCCTCCCCTGTTACCACCCTCCCCTGGACCAACTCTTTTGCTCCACTGGGGTTTCTCCTCCATTATCAAAAGTCCCTCTTGAATCCTCTTTACTCCCTACCTTCAAATATGGGAGAAATCATAGGACCTTTTACTTTCTGTGATTGGCTAATCTCACTTAATGTTCTCCAGGTCCATCCATTTTCCTGCAAATGACATAATTTTGTTCTTTTTTATTGCTGAGTAGAATTCCATTGTGTGTATATCCCATAATTTTGTAATCTATTCATCTATTGATGGACACCTATGTTGGTTCCATAATTTGGCTACTGTGAATTGTGCTGCTATAAACAATGATATGCACGTATTACCATGACATTCTGATTTCCCTTTGGAAAGATATCCAGGAGTTTCCTTTTTTTTTTTTTTTGCGGTACCGGGGATTGAACCCAGGGGGGTTCTACCTCCACACTACACCCCCGGCCCTATTTTTT
>PVJS01061325.1:0-11019 GCA_004027185.1 Glis glis | reverse complement strand
TCCATTTCCCAAGGTCTGAATGATTCAGAGACAAATAGTGGCAATGGTTCAGGCTGAACTAGAACTCGGGCCTTCAGGTCCTTCCCAAAGTTCCCTAGGTCTCCACTCTGTCTCCTGTAAATAGCTCCTCGAATAAGAATACACACGAATCCTCTCAAACAAAGACCGTGTGCAATGGATGTAACTAAAGTGCATGCCTGTCCAATCAGAGGAGAATAACACAGGGATTCCCCAGGAAAATCTAGTCTCTAAAGCCTTCCTGAATAACAATGGGTACCACTTGCTTTATATTTACATAACTAAAAGGAATAGTTTTTTAAAAAAATCAAAAGGATGGTTTGCATCAAATGCAAATCCACATCTCCACCTAAGTCACAAAATGCACCCCCCAACATTTAACCATCTATTTTCTCAATATTTGCTCTTAGAGGTTCCCCAAAGGTGCAATTAAGGACCAGTCCTAGTCAGGATCACCTTGTTATACTGGTTTACAAAATTCACAGGTGGCAAAAAGTTGAGTGTGGGTTTGGGGATGGTCTGAAAGAACTGAGTCCAAAAACAACCTTGACAGGCTGGACTCAGACACTAATAATACCCAGATGACAGGTGACCTCCAGCTCAGGCTCCTCCACATCAGGTGGCAAATATCATCCCCACAGGGATCAGAGTGGGAAACTGTCACTTAGCAACCATGCCTAGGCCTTGAGGCCTAAATTGACAGCAAATTCTATATGAAATAACAAGTTAAAGCCAGGCATGGTGGCTCATGCTTCTAATCCCAGTACTTGGAAGGCCGAGATAGGAGGATCGCAAGTTCAAGGCCAGCTTCATCAACTTAGCGAGGCCCTCCGCAACTTAGTGAGACCCTGCTTCAAAATAAAGAATAAAATAGGGCTGGGGTGGAGCTCGGAGCTAGAATGCCCCTGGGCTCAATCCCCACTACTGCAAACAAAAAGTTAAAGGAAAGAACACAACTTTGAGGATTACAAGATAGGGCTCTCATCCTCTAACCTCTCTAGTATTCAGTTTCTTTAAACAACAGTATTATAATAGCCCCCTTTGACCCTTAGGTTCTCTGAGTTTAGTAATGTGGAGGCATTTTCCCTCTGTTCAACACATGTAAATGTCATTTTCCATGTCTTAATATTAAATTAGAATATTGAATATTTGTGGTGGGTTGGTGCCTTAAGGTTAAATGACCTAAGGTCAGTTAAACAATGGAACAGTTTATCACAGTAAACAATTGACCTTCCTAAATAGTGAGTTCAAAATGGCTATGAAAGTCTGTATGGGAGCTCTGGATAGAGCTCCCCTTAAAAACAAGCTGTGTAGAAAAAATAGAGGAAACAAAGACAGTCTTATTTTGGGGAAGGGCAATAAATGTGTACTGCTTGTTTTATTAACTTTTACTCAAGATTGAGCACTTATGTTCTGAAATTTCATTATGCAAAAAGTTTCATTGCTAATTGATCTATAAATCATCCAAAACCAAAAATGCACACACACACACTCTCCTTGTCTTTTACAAAGAGCATAGAATATGGTGTTGTTATTAGGCCTTCCTTCCTTCCTTCCTTCCTTCCTTCCTTCCTTCCTTCCTTCCCTAGAGATTGAACCCAGGGGCCTTCTACCTCCAAGCTATATCCCCAGGCCTTTTTTATTTTTTATTTTCAAACAGGGTCTCATAAAGTTGCTGAGGGTCTCGTTAAGTTGCTGAGGCTAGCCTTGAACCTGCAATCCTCCTGTCTCAGCCTCCCAAGTACTGGGATCACAGGTGTATTCTACTATGCCCAGTTTTGAGAGTTTTCTTGTTTCTTGTCATCCTCCTCCCTCCCTCTCTCTTTCTTCTTCTGACAAAATCAGTCCCAAAGAAAACTCTTGCATTCTCTGTGTTTGTACTCTGCAACAAATATAGGGCAGTTTGTGAGGAGGGAGCAGAGATCAGAATGAGGCACTGTGGAATCTCTTGAGTGGACACCTCACCAGGGGTGCCAGACAGCTTGGGGCAATTAATCTTATTGAAGCTGTCCAGCAAGACAAGAATGATGACTGACCATTTACATACCGGGCAGCCTTCCCGTCTGAGTAGGCAGCCTGGATTTATTCCCAGTTGTCAGGAACCCCAGAGAAGGCGATCTTCATCCAATTTGCTATGCACAACTGTTCAGATCACTCAGACAGCCATCTCAGTTTCTCCTTGGCTAGAGGCAAGAGGACAGATGATCAAAGACCAAAATGGGTCTATGCGGTGACCTCCACTCCATCCCTAATGGAATGATCCTGATGATGATGATCAGGCCCCCAAAGGGTTGTGGGCTGCCGTGGATAGATTCAAATTTGATGCCTGGACATCCCGAACTATTAGAGATAAGCCAGCTCTGAAGAAACAAAGGCTAATTCTAGGGAAGAAAAATGGGTGAACTGTCAGTGGGGTATTAGCAATGGTGCAGTGGGATGCTCAGGAAATATATCCGGTTCTTACAATTCTGCCAGATCCGCTGGGACATGGGCTTTCCAATATGAATAAGGCAATTAGCAGTTATGTGCTTCTATTTCTTCATTGACCCTGATTATAAATCACACCACCTATGTATCCCAAGTGAGTGATATTAAGTTGATCCCATAAGCAAATCTTATTTTTTATTTAGTACTGGGGATTGAACCTAAGGTATTCTACCTCTGAGATATACCCCTATCCCTTTTTATTTTTTATTTTGAAACAGGGTCTCACTGAGTTGCTGAGGGTCTTGCAAAGTTGCTGAGGCTGGCCTTGAACCTGTGATCCTCCTGTCTCAGCCTCTCAAGTACTGGGATTACAGATGTGTGGCACCACCACACCCAACTTCATATTTTATTTTGAAACAGGATCTCACTAAGTTGCTGAGGGTCTCACTAAGTTGCCTCAGCCTTCTGAGTTGCTGGGGTTACAGGTGTGTGCCACCATGCCTGACTTAGATGTGATTCTTGCTCTTGGCTCATTCCATTCTCTTCTAATGTCACCTCCTTACACAGGCCTCCCTTCTACCTCAAGACAACCAAGGGGAGGGATCCAAAAATAATGTGCAGCTCACAGCTCCAGGTCATTCAGCCAAGGCTGGAGAGAAGAGACAGTATATTAGAGTTCAGTAAACTAAGGCTTAGAGAAGTAATTTGATTGTGACCACACTATAATTAGCTGCAAATTGAGGCCTGGAGGCTGGCCTCCATCAAGTCAGGCCTCCATGCTGCAGAGAGAAAGATGTCCCTGCCAGAACACATCCCTACCTGCCCTAGGGCTTCCCAGGCCTCCCTTTGCATTCTGCATGTAGGTCCCCAGGATCACAGGGAGGCCAGTGCTTGCCCTGGGGTTGGGGGCAGATGGTCTCATCACTAACCTGCCTTGAAGATTCATTTTAGTGGATGGCTGCTCACAAGCCAGCAATGAGCCAACTCATTAACAGATCCCCCACAACAGAATAGGCTCTGCTTCATTCGGAAGGATGTCACATTTTATTAAAATATCATACTATGCACCAGGCATGGTGGCGCATGCTTGTAATCCCAGTACTTGGGAGGCGGAGACGGGAGGATCCGGGTTCACAGCTAGCCTCAGCTACTTAGTGAGGCCTCCACAACTTAGTGAGACCCTGTTTCAAAATACAGAATAAAAAATAGGGTGGGGGTGTAGCTCAGAGGTAGAGTGCCCCTGGGTTCAATTCCCAGTGCCACAAAAACAATCATACCATGTATGTAAATATAATCACAAAAAATTAAATAAATATAATCACAGGTAGAGGAAAAAAGAGGCCTAGCACAATTTATCGGATCTAGTGTCTCTCCTTTAGAATCTGCAAAGTGGCCATTTTTATGTAACCCCCAACTTATTACTGGCATATACAACAGACAATCCAAATAACTGCCTTGTAAAAGCCGTGGTAAAACAGGCACCCAGTTCCTTGGTAGACAAAAACCAGACTGCTAGTTGACGCCCAACACCTACTTTTCCTTTCTTCTACAATAACAGAATGTCCAGTCTTTCATTGATTCATGGCCACCCAGAGTAAAGACTACAAATGCAGATTTCTTTAGAGCTACATGATATGGCCATGTGGCTAAATTCTGCCCAGTGGGGTGAAAGAAGAAATGATGTGCCTTAAAAGAGAAAGGCTGCGCCCTCCCCTCTCCTTTTCTTTTTCCCTTTCCATGCAGACACGGGTAACAAGCAAAGGCAGCAGAACAACCTGGAAAGCAACCTGGGTCCCTAATTGGGGAGGCTGGGATAAACTCTCAACTCAATTATTGTTGATCCCTGCTACAGATTGCTGGATCGGTATCTTAGTCATTGCTCATTGCACATAACAATGCCAAAAGGATTCACCAGAGAATTTGTGACACTATTCTGATTAAAAAGGAAAGTTTCGAGCCGGACGTGGTGGCGCACGCTTGTAATCCCAATACTTGGGAGGCTGAGACAGGAGGATCCGGGTTTGCAGCCAGCCTCAGCTACTTAGTGAGGCCCTCTGCAACTTAGTGAGACCCTGTTTCAAAATAAAGAATAAAAAATAGGGCTGGGGGTGTAGCTCAGAGGTAGAATGCCCCTGGGTTCAATCCCCAGTACCGCAAAAAAAAAGGAAAGTTTCGGCTGGGCATGGTGGCACGTGCCTGTAATCCTAGTACTTGGGAGGCTGAGACAGGAGGATGGCAAGTTCGAGGCCAGCCTCAGCAACTTAGCAAAGAGACCCTGTTTCAGAATGAAAAGGGCTGAGGGTGTACCTCAGAGGTAGAATGGCCCTGGGTTCAATCCCCAGTACCAAAAAAAAGGAAAGTTTCATTTCACTTTTTCAAATGGAGGCATAGCATTCATGCAAATGTGCAAAATCTGAAGTGGACCAGAGCCTGATGAAATTTTCCATATGTATATGCTTATGAAACTATCATCCAGTGAAGCTATCAAGAAGGGATGAGCAAACCGCTGCCCACAGACAGACAAAATCTAAGCTATTTTTGTAAATGGAGTTAAAATGTAGCACAATCGTGCCGACTTGTTTATGTACTGCCGATGCCTGCCTTTGCACCGCCCCTCTCAGAGCTGAGGGGTTGTGACAGAGACCACATGCCCGTTGAGCCTCAAATTTCTATCATCTGGTCCTTTACAGACAAAGTTTGCCGACCTCTGTTATAGAACATTCTGGAACACCCTAGAAGGGTCCTTTAGGCCCTAAAAATGAATTTTATCCATCAAATCTTAGAATTGAAAAGCAAGACTGATTACAGGGAGAGGAATATGTGAGGTAGACCGCATTTGCCTCGCAAGCTTTAACATGCTGTTGATTTTCTTCCTGTCATACAGGCTGGATTTTCCAGTCTTCCTTGATTTTCTCCATCTCTTTGGAGCAATCAAGCGTCTAACAGTTTTAGCTCATCAACAAGTATCCTGCCAATGGATTGAAGAGCTTCTATTTTTAAAATGGTCTCACAAGAGTGACTGAGAATTACATTTATATGAACAGGAATGGAGAGGGAATCAGATTTCCTAGGCAGCCACAGTCCTTCATTTGGTCTGTAAGTTTGTAGTGAGATCTGACTGTGGCCTCTGTTTAGGTATTCAGTGTCTTCAAAGACATGGCAAATAAGAAGGGGGCCTGGGATTTCATGAGTTTTCCATGACCCCATTTCTTATTTTTTTTCTATTCATTTGACCTTCCAGTTACCTTCAGATCCATTTGTGTGTGAGGGGAGGGTACTGGGCATTGAACCCAGGGGCATTCTACCTCTGAGCTACACCGCCAGACCTATTTTTATGTATTTTTTTAAAATTAGGGTCTCACTAAGCTGCTGAGGCTGGCCTTGAACCTGCCATCCTCCTATCTCAGCATTCTGAGTACTGGGATTACAGGTATACGTCACCGTGCTCAGCTCCTTCACATCCTTTCTTTATGTCATTTGAGCATTTTTCACCTTTGGTCTGCTCTTTGACATTACATGTAAGTTTTCTAAGATGTCTGCCTTCTTGACAATGCGAGGAAAAAGTTGAATGAATCAACCCAACAGCTGAATGGCACCTGTTCTTTTTCACTTTACAGAGTACCAGATTGCAGTAACTAAAGCAGGAAGCCATTTAAGAACTGTGCTTCACTGGGCATGGTGGAGCCTGCCCGTAATCCCAGTACTTGGGAGACTGAGACAGGAGGATTGCTGGTTCCAGGCCAGAGAGTGGTAACTTAGCAAGACCCTGTTTCCAAAAAAATAAATAAACAGGCTGGGTGTAGCTTAAAGGAAGAAATGCTCCCTGGGTTCAATCCCCAGTATCACACACAAAAAATACATATGGTTTTAGAAAGAGTTGAAGAAGTTTGAGGCAAGCCTACCCATTCATTTAGAGCCCAGAATTCATCTTACTATGGTTTCCAAAACCCACTCCATAGGTTGTGGGCTTTTTCTTAACATGTCTCTTGAGTTTGCATGGACTTGATAAAATCTACGGTACACATCTATACCCTAAACAGATCGTACCAAGATGTCAAGTTACCTGTCACCTGCCATCCACCATCTGAACAGATTTAGGGCAAGAGTTTTAGGAAGGGCTAATGTCTCTAGGAAAACCTTTTTTTTTTTTTTGAAACAGGGTCTCACTAAGTTGCGGAGGGCCTCACTAAGTAGCTGAGGCTGGCTACGAACCCGGATCCTCTGGTCTCAGCTTCCCAAGTACTGGGATTACAAGTGTGCACCACCATGCCCAGCTAAGAAAAACCTTTTAAAGGTCTACATTGAAAGGACACTGCACCGCCCAGGCACGTTCATCTCCAGTTGGCAGATGATGTCAATATAAAGAAGAGAATGGCCGGCAATCCAAGGGGAGAGACGGGTGGAGGAAAATAGTTCTTAGATGTTGTCTCTACAGATCAAAGAAAAGGTTCTAAGCGAATGACGATATGTCCCCTGCTCTGATTGACAACTTTCACCACCAAACCTGGCAGATGAAAGACATTTAAGCTCAAATCCACCCTCCTCTGGATTTAGGGATGAGTCACCAAAGCAATCCTCACGTTTCTCCAGGCCCAGAGCAGGAGACTTTCCAAAAAAGGTTGTGGTTTTTCCATTTCCTTGGCTCCCTTCACACATAGCCCAGCCATGACCACATGCAGGGACAGGCAGGAACCTGTTGCCTTATTTGGGAATGCAGTGGCTCTCTTTGTAAGGGGAATGGGGGAAGGCAGCGAAGTCCAGATCAAAACCACAATAGCTGACAGAAATAGAGGATCAGATCAAGGAAGTGGCATTTTATCTAGAATAAATATAGAAAACCGCCTGATCCCAAGGAAGAGAGATTTCCATACCCATTGCTTTTTAAAGGTCTCCTAGGAAAATATTTAGAATCTTCCATTTTTCTGTAATGATGTCTCCCATCTTCCTTCTGGCCATAAATGCTGACTGTCTGCTTTTCACAGCTGCCGCCGGGACAGCTAGTCTTCTGGGGGAGGTTTTGTGGGTTGCGTTCATCCACAATTCTCGAAACCGATGTTCCTCTAGCATCCCTTGTTCTGACCCCGACATGTGTTCAGAGACGTTGATAGTGGCATGCTGACAGCAGGAACATTGCCAGCCCCACACAAGGAGATTACACAATGAGCAAGGCGGGTACAGGTGGGAATGTTCTGGATTCAAAGCTTCCTGTCTGCTTTCCCATGGGGGGATCTAATTGAGGGTCTGAGCCCTGTACAGATTTCAACCACCCCTTGGGCCTCCACAGAGAAGCAAGACTTCTAGTCCTTTCCGGAGCATTGAAAGCTATACAAAAAAAAAAAAATACATGTCTCTCTCGGCTCCCTGCTGGTGCCGGGGAACACTCCTTTTATTCTGGGGTTCTCCAAATATGGGGTTACCCAGCTCGGAGAGAAAAGGAAAGTGGGGAAAGGGAGGGAGACAGTGAAACAGTAATGGGTGTGTCCTCTCAAACTGGAACGTGTGTCTATTGTCAACCCCAGGAACCCAGAAAAACAAACACAATCCTTCCTCAGAATGGCTGGCGTGACAACAGAATAGCAGAGGGAAGGGTGCCCTCTGCCGTCACCTGCAATTTTGTTGTTGTTATTGTTTAAATGTTCTGCCTCCATGTAAAGCAAAGTTAGGAAATATTCTATGCATTAAATAGAGAAGCCACCCTGGGATTTTGATTGTTTTAACAAGATCGTGTTCTGTGTTCTGTGTTTGGTGAGAGGGACTTAAGGAATGGCACAGGCAGCCCGTAAAATTTCATTTCCAGCTGGGCGCAGTGACACACACCTGTAATCCCAATACTGGGGAGGCTGAGACAGAAGGATCACAGGTTTGAGGCCAGCCTCGGCAACTTGTCGAAGCCCTCAGCAACTTTGCAAAACCCTGTTTCAAAATAAAATAGAATAGGACTGGGAATATAGCTCAGAAACTCCCTGGGTTCAATCCTAAGTACCAATTTTTGTTTTCATTTCATGTGATTGCTGAGAGAAAATCGTGGCTTGGGAGGGGGCTTGTGACCTTTATGTGTCCAGGACAGTTCGCCTAAAAATAAAACTATTGGGGGGGAGCAGGGTCCTCCTTAGGTGGCAACTTAATCTGGCCAAAATCTACATTTATTCTCCTGTCCTTTCCCCATAAGCCAATTAGGACTTGTTATTAGATACCTCAGTTTGTTTCTTTGGGAAAGAAAAAGAAATACAGTTCTCACATGGGGAGATGAAATCCAATGGCTTTGCTCAAAAGTATTTCATGAAGATAAGAATTTAAAATAAATACAAGTGCCCAACTCTGATGAAAGATTGGTTATATAACTCAATGAACTTTCTTGGGGCTATGTGGATTAACTGCAATATAAAATAATTGACCCAGACATTCATTGGCCTTACAGCTAATCCAAATGCAGCCTACAAGGAAAATTTAAGCACAGTTATAATTAATGTTTTGCAGATGGAAATAGCTACAAATGAAAGGCCACAAACCACAGAGATGTTAATGCTTCGATATTTGTTCGTCACCTTGCTTGTGTTTGCTTTTCTTTCCTATATTTTAGAAGGCTCTCAGAAATTATATGTCACTGTGCAAATTTCTTTCACTTGTTTGAGAAAATGCGATTATTTGAGGCTCTACAAATGGGTTTTCAATGAGAAGGAGAAAGGGACATAGAGGAGAAACCAGTCTTTTGTTAGCATCTGCAGTATTATCTTCTGTAAATGTCACACCTTACATTTCATATGGTACAAGGCACCACATAGCCTCTTTTTGGCTGATTCCTTCCCACTATCAAAGGGTCATAGTCGTAGTACATGCATATTTGATTTTTCTAAACATTTCTGATAGAAAACATATGCATCACTCAAATCCTTTTGGATGCAAATAATGGAATCCAACTTGGCCTAAGAAAGAAGGATGTGCTCAGGTTAATCAACATGAAGGTCAGAGGTACAAATAGATCTGAGAGAAGACAAGAACCAAGAACCTGGATTCCATCAAAATTTTGGCCATCTGTCACTGCTACTTAATTTCATTCTCTTTCTTTTTTTAAGATGGACTTTGGTCTCTTCAGTGCAAACTTTTTTGGTTCTTCACAAATAAAAGCAGATCAGGTGGTGGCCCAAAGTTGAAATGAGCGTCTCACTATTGTTTTTGAAGGCTACTTTACTATTTTTATTTATTTATTGGTACTGGGGATTGAACCCAGGGGCGTTCTGCCTCTGAGTTATACCCCTTAGCCTTTTTTATTTTTTTTGTTTTGAAACAGGGTCTTGCTAAGTTGCTGAGGCCTGCCTTGAACCTCCGACTCCCCTGTCTTAACCTCCCAAGTTCTATTACAGGCCTGTGCCACCACGTCAGGCTTGAAGTCTGTTTTGCCAGTGTGTCCAGAAGTAGTGGGTTGCACTAGGACTTCCCATCAAATGGAAATGAGCAACATTAAGATAGACCAGGGGTTCTCCACCCTGGCACCACTGACATTTGAGAGTGTGTTGTGGAAGCTGTCCTTTGTACTGTGGGATGTTCAGCAGCCCACCTGGCACCTGGGCTCTATTCAGTAGATGCCAGTGGCATCTCCAGCCCCTGACTATAACAACCCAAAATGTCTCCGGACATTGTCAAATGTCCCTTGATGGGCAAAAATCACTCTGGGCTGAGAACCACTAATGTAGACAGTTTGTTAATTAATGAAATAAACTGCTGTGCTTTTGAAATTCTCAGTTTCAAAATAGTCAGTTGAGAAGGGCTTCCTTCCATAATTTGCCTCCAACTGCCTGCTTCCTCTAGTCCCTTTCTTACATTTTGGTACTGGGGATTGAACCCAGGGGTGTTCTACCTCTGAGCTACACCGCAGCCCTATTTTTATTTTTTATTTTGAAACAGGGTCTTACTAAGTTGCTGGAAGTCTCACTAAGTTGCTGAGGTTGGCCTCGAACCTGCGATGCCCCTGTCTCAGCCTCCTGAGTAACTGGGATTTCAGCACATCCAGCTCCTCCGGTCCCTTTATGTTCCTGCCATACCCACCCCCACCCCCAACCCCACCAGCAGTAAAAGTTAACATTATCTGGAGCAGTGGTTTTCAACCAGAGGCAATTTTGTTTCCCAGGGGATATTTGGCAATGTCTGGGGACACTTCTGTTTGTAGATATGGAGAACGAAAGGGGGTACACCTGGCATTGTGTGGGCGGAGCCCAGAGTTGCTGCTAAACATCTTGAGATGTACAGGACAGCGCCTCACATACACAATAAAGAACTATTGGGACCAAAATATTAGTAATGCTGAGGTTGAGAAACCTTGAACAAGAACAACCATATTTACCAACTCTAAAATAAAGAAGCAGCTGGGCACAGTGGCACACACCTATAGTCCCAGTACTTGGGAGGCTGAGACAGGAGAATTGCAGGCTTGAGGGCAACCTCTGTAACTTACTGAGGCCCTGTTTCAAAATAAAAGAAAATTAAAGGGCTGGGGGTGTAGCTTGGAGGTAGAATGCCCCTGGGTTCAATCTCCAGTATGTATAGATAGATATATATATAGATAGCCATTTTAAGAGG
>PVJS01061324.1:0-11020 GCA_004027185.1 Glis glis | reverse complement strand
CGCGGCTGGGGGTGGGCGTCAGGATCCCCGCGCGTACCAGACTCTTCGTCCTTCTTGTCGAATTTTTTAATCATCTTGGACGACTTCCCAGCGCCCAGACCCACCGCAACCGTCCCAGGCGCCGCTGCCGGCAAGCGGAAGAGGCTGCAGGAAGGCCAGCCCTGTGCGCTCTCGCCGGTTGGGCCGCCGGGCCGTCACTCGGGGCCAGAGCCCGCCCTCCCGGGCCGCCGCGGCCGCCCTCGCCCCTTGGGGACGTAGCCACGCCCTCTCCTCATTCCCCCCCTCCGCTTGGGGGCGGGGCCAGGCGCGGCCCCTGGGTTCGCCCCGCCCACCCTGCCTGCGCCCCTGCAGCCCACGCCTGCAGCAGCTGCAATGTGGTTTTATTCGGTTGGCGACTTCTGTTGGCCCCTCAGTCCCTGGGGAGCGAGGCGGGAGGCCTGAAGGGTTTGTTTTCACTTAATGTCACTGGCATTTTTGACAATCCACTGTTGGACCCTTCCGTTGCGGAAGATGCTTTCCCCAGGCGCACTTCTGGTGGGCTGCTCTTCCAGGAGCTCTGAAAGTGTGAGTGGTTCCGGGTGCACCTGCGAAGTCGGCGTTTCACTCTTTGACATCCTGGAAACTACGACAAAGCACAGGGCACCTTGGTGAATGTGCACATCTCCAAAACTACCAGAAGGATAATTTAGTGGGAGGTGTGAAGGGACCCACTTGGAGGGACCAGAAAAAGGGTAGATTTGGGAGCCGCGGACTGCCATTCTCAACCTTCTTATAATTTTAGATTTCTTCCCTTCCTCAAACCCCAGGGTAAAAGCACGCTGCCGGTTTGGTCTTCCTAGCTTAGTCCCACCCCTTTCAAATGATTCCATCTGCAGCCGTGTTGACACTTGAGTGACTTAACTAAGTTAACGTGCACTCGTTCATTCACGTGCCTCAGCCTTTCCTCACAGTGTCTACTGGTTTTCTGTTTTCTTGTCTTGAGAGAGTGACTAACAAACTTTTTCTATCTTTGGCTTTAGTGACATCGCTTTATTCAGATTCTCTTTCAGTCTCTTAGCCCATTCGGTTTTGTTTTGTGACAATGGGAACCGAACCCTGGGGGCGCTACCTCTGAGCCACATCCTCAACCCTTTTTTTTAATTTTGAGACAGGGCTCGCTAAATTGCCCAGGCAGGCCTTGAACTTAAGAGTCCTCCTCCTGCCTCAACCTCCGGAGTTGCTGGGATCACAGTCTTGCGCCACCGCGTCCAGTTCTGCCAGTTCTTTGGAAGTTTCCATTGCGGGATCATCTTGATCCCGTCCTTCCCCGGTTTGCCTTGTAAATATCCCTCGAATCTATTCCCTTATCCCGGTTACTGTCATCTTAGTTCAGATCCTATTGCCTGCCTCTTGGACAGCCTCTTACCCAGCCTTCACGGCTTCCACTCAAACCGTGCTGGGTGTAATCTTTATTTGGATGCCTGGTAAATAAGAGACATTATTGGATGGAGGAGGAGACATTAGCTGCCTTTTCTGCTTGAAGTGGAAACACTGGTTCAACTCCCCAGCAGATGTGTCTTTGTTTAGGAAATGCACCATATGGGCCCTTGAGGTACAAAAGTAAATAAAGTATCCATTTATTTATTTTATTTAGAGAAACTGCGGCATTCACTGTAAATCTAAAGAGAAGCTGCAGACTGGGGTATTAAGTGTTCTCTTTACAAATGTAAATGGAGTGCATCCTGTTAAGGACCTTTCTCTTGTAAAATCGGAGAAATTCTTTTTTTTTTTTTTTTTGCGGTACCGGGGATTGAACCCAGGGGGGTTCTACCTCGCAGCTAGACCCCCGGCCCTATTTTTTATCCTTTATTTTGAAACCAGGTCTCACGAAGTTGCGGAGGGCCTCACTAAGTAGCTGAGGCTGGCCGCGAACCGGGATCCTCTGGTCTCCACCTCCCAAGTACTGGGATTACAAGCGTGCGCCACCATGCCTGGCTAAAATCAGAGAAATTCTAAACTAGGTTAGATTCTAGATTCTAGAGAAATTCTTTCCCCCATATATGAATTTATGCTGAACTGCTGATATTCTACATATGGTATCATTTAAGATTTAACTCCGATTTGATTAAATGTACTATATGAACTATATTTGCCTTATCTGGCTTATAAAGTTCAAATCATACTTTCTAGGTGAGGTTTCTCTTGAAAATGTTGGCATTTATGTATTCTGGGGCTGAATATAAACAGGCTCTGGGGAAGGAGAGATCTTCCTTGGGCCAAGGGTATTGGGAGCTGGGCAGAAACAGTCCATAAACCTTAGAGCTTCCCACTGAGAGGGAGGCCCAGCTGAGGCTGGAGTGAGGCTGAGGCTAAGAGTGTCCCCCCTACATCCCCCCATTTTTGTACTAGGTATTGAACCCAGGGGCATTCTACCTCTGAGCTACAACCCCCAGCCCTTTTCTCTCTCTTTTTTTTTTTTGGGGGGGGGTACCGGGGATTGAACCCAGGGGCCTTCTACCTCCGTGCTACACCCCCGGCCCTATTTTTTTTTATACTTTATTTTGAAACCGGGTGTCACGAAGTTGCGGAGGGCCTCACTAAGTAGAGAGAGAGAGAGAGAGAGAGAGACAGGGAGAGAGAGAGCGAGAAAGAGCTGAGGCTGGCCGCGAACCCGGATCCTCCGGTCTCGCCTCCCAAAGTACTAGGATTACAAGCGTGCGCCACCACGCCTGGCCCCTTTTCTCTTTTGAAACAGGGCCTGGCTAAATTGCTGAGACTGTCCACAAACCTGCAGTCCTCCTGTGTCAGCCTCCCAAGTACTGGGATTACAGGCATGCACCACCATGCCTGGCTAAGAGTGGCTGCATTTATTTATTTATTCATTTATTTATTCATTTATTTATTCATTTATTTATTCATTTATTTATTTATTTATTCGTTGGTACTGGGGATCGAACCCAGGGGCATCTACCTCCAAGCTGAGCTACACCCCCAGGCCTTTAAAAAAAAAAAGAAACAGAGTCTAAGTTGCTGAGGGCCTCTCTAAATTGCTGAGGCTGGCCTCGAACCTGTGACCCTCCCATCTCAGCCTCCCAAGTACTGGAATTACAGGCATGCACCACCATGCCCTGCTAAGTGGTCCCTTTTAAAGCAAGATAAAGCCGGGTGTGGTGGCGCACGCTGGTAATCCCAGTACTTGGGAGGCTGAGATGCCCTCCGCAACTTAGACCCGGTTTCAAAATTAAGAATAAAAAATAGGGCTGGGGGTGTAGCTCAGAGGCAAAATGCCCCTGGGTTCAATCCCCAGTACCGCAAAAAATAAATAAATGAATAAATAAATAAAGCAAGATAAGCCACTCTGTTGTTTTTCAGCTTTTTTCTACATCTGTCAAGTTTTGTTTCATACGACAGGCTGGTTTTAGTTGTATACGGGAGTTAAAGGAGAGGTGGGGGGGCTGGCAACTAGGTGTGGGAGGAGCAGAGAAGCCTGAGGAAGCGAGATGAAGGATGGTACCCTATGACCTCACCCCTCTGTTAAGCAGTCTCTAGGATGTGGGATAGATAAGGATACTTCAAGGAGTCTCAGGAACTGCTTGAGGAGAGAAACCCAGTAGGAGAAATGGATCTTATCCTGAACTGTGGCCAGTGGCTCCCAGGGGCCCATCAATTACATGTCTAATACATATTCATGTATTCAATGCCCTGAAACCCTTCAGTGGGGCCCAACTGCCTAGTAGAGAGAACCCAAGTCCTTATTTGTATAATACACAAGGCTCTTGGTGATCTAGTCCAGTTATCTCACATATTGGAGTGCTATCATTGGTGTTTGGTAAGTACTTAGTAAGAACCCCGTAAATGTCATTAAATGAAAAATGACTTGTGAGGAGCATCCGCCTTGCGCCCCCTTCCATACAACCTCATCCCCAACCCCTTCCACACCATCTCTTACCCCAACCCAGAGAGACCTGTGGACCTCTGAGACTCACAGACCTATCCTTTGGCTCTTCTAAAGCAATTTTCCTTAAAGTATGGTATGCATACATCTGGGTGGTTTTAGGTATTAAGTAAACACTTTAAAATTTACATATTTGTATACCCAAACCATAATATCAATAATATAGTATTATTTAGGACAAGAATTTTTTTAAATCTTCAGGGCTGGGTGTGTAGCTCAGCAGTAGAGCTCTTGCCTAGCATGTGCCAGGCCCTGAGTTCAATCCCCAGCAATACACACACACACACACACACACACACACACACACACACTCCTTTTAAAGAAAAATGCTAAGTAAATAATAGAGCAAATAATACGTCGATTTGGCAAAAACTTGAAGGTGGTAAAGGATGTAGTTTGGAAAACATTGCTAGCACTTTGAGATTTGAGAATTTAAACAGAGTCCAAAGCCTAGCACCACCAGAGCTTCTATTAGTTCTCAGCTTCCCTGCTACAAGGAAAGTGTCCAGAGCCACCATGAGAGAGGCCAATTTGCTCATCTCCCTAATACCCTCAGATTCCACCCCCAGCCCATGTCTCAGTGCAGTAAACCACTGCATTGAGAGAGAAGAGCTTAGCTGGGCACGGTAGCACACGCTTGTAATCCCAGTATTTGGGAGGCTAAGATAGGATCACAGGTTCGCGGCCAGCCTCAGCAACTTAGTGAGGCCCTCGACAATTTAGTGAGACCCTGTTTCAAAATAAAGAATAAAAAATAGGACTGGGGTGTAGCTCGGAGGTAGAATGCCCCTGGGTTCAGTCCCCAGTACCACAAAAAAAAGAAAAGAAAGAAAAAAGAGAAGAGCTTACCATTTTTCCTCAAATTTCTATCACCGACTGGAGCAAAGCTGAGTTGAGGGTACATTTTTTTCTGCTTCCTTAAAGCATACACTTTTGAATACTTTCCTTCACTCTTGAAGTCATTGTCAGTGGAAAACCTTAACCAAAAAAAAAAAAAAAAGTTCATTTAGTAGCTCCTTGGGCAGGGGGTTAATGGCACCAGTCACTTAAAAGTCAGCTACATTCTCAGAGATTCCGAGGGAGAAGCAGGGACAATGACAAGAGACTGTTGATTGTTACAGAGTAGGAGTATTGTTCAGTGGCAAAAAAAAAAAAAAAAGCTTCTGTAACTTAGCACTGCAAACCTTGGAAGTAACTTCAGAATCTCCTCTCTTTTCTCCAACTAGATAAAGGCTGCTCCAGTAACTACTTCAAATAAAACCTCTTGTCTTTGTTTTCTCATAGCACATTGTTCCTACACTGCAGTCTATAACTTGCATGGAGGGTACATTTTTTTTTCTGTTTCTCACTCATTAGTGTGTAAATAAAGTTGAAGGCCATGTAGGGAAGCTGTGTCTTATTATTATAGGTTGGACATGTTCCTTACAACCAAAAACATGTGAGGAGCATTCTCTTTGTACCCTCTTCCAGACAGCCTTATCCCAAACTCCTTTGAGTTCCCTTTTGTGTTTTTTAAATTGTATTGAAAAGAGACATGACAGTCCTTGGGAGGATGAGACAGGAGGATCGCAGGTTGGAGGCCAGCCTCAACAACTTAATGAGACTCTCAGCAACTTAGCAATACCTTGTTTCAAAACAAAAAATAAAAAGGGCTGGAGATGTAACTCAGAGGTACAATGCCCCCGGGGTTCAATCTTCAGTACAAAAAAGAGAAGAAGGGCGGGGAGAGGAGGGGAATCAGATGGGAGACACAAATAAGGAAAAGCTAGGAAAGAAAGTACAAGAAAGCCGGGCGTTGTGGCGCATGCTTGTAATCCCCAGTACTTTGGGAGGCGGAGACCAGAGGATCCGGGTTTGCGGCCAGCCTCAGCGCTCGCGCTCTCTCTCTCTCTCTCTCTCTCTACCTAGTGAGGCCCTCTGCAACTTCGTGTGACCCGGTTTCAAAATAAAGTATAAAAAATAGGGCCGGGGGTGTAGCGCGGAGGTAGAACGCCCCTGGGTTCGGGTTCAATCCCCGGTACCGCAAAAAAAAAAAAAAAAAAAAGAAAGAAAGTACAAGAGCCAAGACTTTACCTAAACCATTGTTCTTGCTTGGATGTAGGATCATCCAGCCGCTTCACAGGGAAGACTGGTTTCAGCCTGTATCTTAACTTTTTCTTCTGAGGCATAAGGGGCAGGAAGAGGTTCTCAGTGGGTGTGTGCTGGTGATAAATTTCCTGTAGCAGAGGGGGGAAGAGCGAGGAAGTAAGCCGAGTCCCTTGGGTTTTGAAGGCTGGACCAAGTTACAAGTCCCCTAAAACCCTGCAACAAAACCTATCAGAGAGGAAAGTGGGAACTAAGAAACTAGAACCAGAGGAAAAAGTTATCTTATGAAACAAATAAGATAATATTACCCAGATGTGGTGGCACTTGCCTGTAATCCCAGTACTTGGGAGGCTGAGACAGGAAGATCACAGGTTCGAAGCCAGCCTCAGAACTTAGCAAGGCCCTCTGCAACTTAGTGAGAAAGGTAGATTGCACCTGGGTTCAATCCCTAGTACAAAAAAAAAAAAAAAGAATAATACTTATTTGTTTCATTGCCAGAGGACCGATAAACTTGCCTGCTGGCCCCTGGCAATGAATGGCAGAGGAAGTTACCCAGTTTGGGAAGGATTTAGTCAGTGAATTGGCTTGGAAAACCAAATATTAAGCCGGGCGTGGTGGTGCACACTTGTAATCCCAGTCCTTTGGGAGGCGGAGACCAGAGGATCCGGGTTCGCGGCCAGCCTCAGCTCCCGCACGCTCTCTCTCTCTCTCTCTTTCCCCGTCTCTCTCTTCCTCTCTACTCAGTGAGGCCCTCCGCAACTTCGTGAGACCTGCTTTCAAAATAAAGTATAAAAAAATAGGGCCGGGGGTGTAGCGCGGAGGTAGAACACCCTTGCGTTCAATCCCAGTACCGCAAAAAAAAAAAAAAAAAAAAAAATTAGGTAATAAATTGGGAATAGGTCCATAGGACTCTACCTTCCTCTCTTGGAGATGGCTGCCTTATCCACATTCCTTTCTCTATCTGCAGAGGAAAGGCCACAGAATGGGATGTTTTGTGAGGTAATAATTTCACCATTCCAGCTGGGTGTGGTGGCACACACTTGTAATTCCAGTACTTGAGAGGTTGAGACAGGAGGACCTTAGGTTCGCGGCCAGCCTCAGCTACTTAATGAGGCCCTCTGCAACTTAGTGAGATCCTGTTTCAAAATAAAGAATAAGCCAGGCGTGGTGGTGCACGCTTGTAATCCCAGTACTTGGGAGGATGAGACAGGACGATCGCAGGTTCACGGCCAGCCGCTGTAATTTAGCAAGACCCTCAGCAACGTAGCAAGACCCTCAGCAACGTAGCAAGACCCTGTCTCAAAATTAAAAAATAAAATAAAATAAAATAAAAAGGGCTGGGGGTGTAATTCTGAGGCAAAATTCCCTGGGTTCAATCCCCAGTATCAAAAAAAAAGAAGTCAATACCTCTTCTGAGAGCCTTCCCTAACTACACTATCTAAAACTGCCACTCAGCCAGGTATGGTGGTGCACACTTGTAATCCCAGTACTTGGGATCCTCTTGTCTCAGCCAAGACAGGAGGATCACAGGTTCACGGCCAGCCTCAACAACTTACTGAGGCCCTTTGCAACTTAGTGAAATCCTGTTTCCAAATAAAAAATAATTAGGGCTGGGGGTGTAGCTCAGAGCTAGAATGCCCCTGGGTTCAATCTCTAGCACCACAAATATAAAACAAAACAAAACAAAACAAAACTGCCACTCATATGCTATCATAGTCCATCCTTTAGCCTGCGTTGTCAGAGCACCTATCACATTATACAGTATCTGTGTGACTGTTTGCTTGCTTATGGTCTGTCTACTTTGCTAGGATTAAACTTCATTAAGCCAAAGACTTTAGCTTCCTCTCTGATACATTCCTAGTATCCCCAATGGTGTCTAACCCATAGTCAGTGTTCAGCAGATATTATTTGAATGAATGAATGACCAGTCTATCAATTGGCGTACTGAGCTTTTTCTTTTTCTTTCTACCTCAGAGCTATACCCCTAGCCTTTTTTAGGTATTTCTTTATTTTGAAATAGACTCTCACTAAGTTACTGTACTCTGGCCTCAACCCTGCAATCCTATCTCAGCCTCCCATGTACTGGGATTACAGGTATACCCCTGGCCTGAGCTTTTTCTTTTAGAATGTTAAAGCCTTTAAAAAAAAAATACTGCGGGCCGGGCGTGGTGGCACACGCTTATAATCCCAGTACTTTGGGAGGTGGAGACCGGAGGATCCGGGTTCGCGGCCAGCCTCAGCTCGCTCGCTCTCTCTCTCCCTGTCTCTCTCTCTCTCTTTCTCTCTCTCTCTCTACTTAGTGAGGCCCTCCACAACTTCGCGAGACCCGATTTCAAAATAAAGTATAAAAAATAGGGACGGGGGTGTAGCGCAGAGGTAGACTGCCCCTGGGTTCAATCCCCGGTACCGCAAAAAAAAAAAAAAAAAAATACTGCGGCTGCTGAACCATGCTTTCTTAATTCTGAACTCATTCTCTTTCATTTGTTTTAGTTTTTTAAAAGTCTGTTCAGGTTACCTCAACGAATAACTGTTTTAATGAAAGAGCACATGTGCCTAGGAACTAAGACTATAAAAAGAACAGAAATTTTAGTAGAACTAGACCTCGTAGCAGAAAAACAGCACTGAAAAGTTATTTGGAATCCAAAATATCACTACATAAGGAACACTATCACGACCTTAGCACATCACTAACATAGCTAACAGCTCCTCCTACTTTCTTCCTGTCTACTTCTTCTCTACCTAGTTCATTCATTATCTTCTCTCTCTCTCTCTCCCTCCCTCTCTCTTCCTCTCTTTTTCTCTCCCTCCTGTCTCCCTCCCTCTCTCCTTATGTAATTCTGTGTGTGTGTGTGTGTGTGTGTGTGTGTGTGTCGTAGTAGTGGGGATTGAACCCCCGAGCTACACCCCTAGCCCTTTTTCAAATTTTTTGTTTTGAAACATGTCTCACTAGTTGCTGAGAGTCTTGCTAAATTGCTGAGGCTGACCTCAAACCTGCAATCCTCCTGTCTCATCCTCCCAAGTACTAGGATTACAGGAATGCACCACCATGACTAGCTCCTTATGTATTTCTACTTCCCTTCCACCCACCCATATGCTACTTTCATGGCCCTTACACTACCCTTCTTCCATATGGTCTAATTCTTTTATGACCCTACTCTATGTGCCCTTTCAGCTTTCCTTCCCACTCCCTTAATCTTTTCATTTCCCAATTCAGGTGCTTGGAGAAAACAATCTGCTTTGCTCGGGGATTTTGGTTGTTGGTGGGTTGGTTGGCTTTTGTTCTAATGTGTTTTGTGTTTGTTTGGGTTTGGGGGTACTAGTCTATACCATAGGTCACTAACCAGCCTGTGAATTTTGCTTCACTGGGTCCAGTATCCTCCTCTGACTCATGCTAGAAATAGAGTCATATTGTACAAAATAGGACCTCCTAGGGCATTTCCTTCTTCAGGAGACTGTGGTAGAACCATTTCACTGAGTAGGGACTATGAGTGTACATTCATCACTGTGATAGACACATCTGGTACATTCTACCATGTACCTACTAGAAACCCACACTCTCCTTCTACGTGGGCCTGGGCAGAGTAAAATAAATGTTTTTCATGTGTGCAGTCCTGGGTTCACAACAGGTTGCCCTTCCCGTCCAGAGACTGAGGGGATGCAGCAAGACTATTAAAGAGCCATTGTAGATAGTGTGCATTCCTGTCTTTACCAATCAGAGCCTAAACTCTGTCCATTGATACAACTGAACTGGCGCCACAATTTGCTCACGAAGACTCTCAACTCAGGTGCTGCACCTGCCCTGGAGGGCTCACCAAGTGCTGGCTATTGGAAGAAAGCTCTTTTCGCACCCAGGTTACACGTCAGCCTGGTATTTCCTTCTCTGTGGTGAGCAGGGCAGTCCTGGCCTGGCATTTGTTTTTCTCTTGGTGTATATCACACCCACTACAGAAGAAATGAGCACTGAGCTTACCTTCTGAGTGCACCCAAGAGACCACAGGCAACGAGTTCATTAATTCCTTTGTTACTATATACTATTGGATATTAGCAATTTATCTTCCACTTGAAAAGGAAATGCTTATTGCCATACACTTAGGAACTAAGGAAACACTAATTCCAAATTGGCCACATTTTATTATAAAGATCTATCTTGGGATACCCCATTCACAGAATCTAATTTCTATCAGATCCTTTTGTTTGCGTGTTCACTTATTTCATTTAATTTCTTCCTATTAGATCAGGCCCTCTCTCAAGGCTGTCAAGATCTTTCTTAGATCCTAATTCCTAAATATCTCTTATATCAATTTTCTTCACTTCTTCTGCTATTGACTTCATTCGCATCTTCGGTACGCCTCATCTTGACTATTATACTGGCATCATCACTAATCTTTGTGGATTTCATCTCTTCAACAACTAATGCACCTTTCTTCAACCTGCAAAATGCTCTTTCTAAAACGCAAATTTGATTACATCCTTTTACCTCCTGCCATTTACTCTCTGCATCTCCCTGAATGCGCCTCGCTTTCTCGTGTCTCCGGGCCTTTGCATTCCCCTCTGATTTGAACATTCTCCAGTTCTTTTGTCATGAGTCACCTCCTTGATTACTCTCTTTTCCCCATCGGAAATACTGTTCTCTGTTCTACATTACTTCTGTATTTTGTATATTCTTCGATTATTCATGATATCCTGGTATATTAGAATTTGTTTGATATATCTTATTTATTGATCTCTTACTGGATTCTAAGTTCCTTCAAGATAGAAATGGAGCTGGGTAGCCGGGCGTGGTGGTGCACACTTGTAATCCCAGTACTTTGGGAGGCGGAGACCGGAGGATCCGGGTTCGCGGCCAGCCTCAGCTCTCTCTCTCTCTCTCTCTCTCTCTCTCCCTCTCCTTAGTGAGGCCCTGTGCAACTTCATGAGACCCGGTTTCGAAATAAAGTATAAAAAATAGGGCCGGGGGCGTAGCGCGGAGGTAGAACGCCCCTGGGTTCAATCCCTAGTACC
>PVJS01061323.1:0-11017 GCA_004027185.1 Glis glis | reverse complement strand
AAAAAAAAAAAAAAAAAAAGCCCAACTCCAGCCTTCAAAACTTGGAGAAATGAGTGGTGAGCAATCCGGGTGCTCCACGGCCCCTTGACCGTGGACACTTCCCCTTTGGGAGGCTCCCAGGTGAGTACCCTCATTCCAGACAGCCCAGTCCTCATGGAGCCACCACAGGCTCCACGAACCCCTCCCCCAGCCTCCTCGCCCGCCGCCATCAGCTGAGTGTGAGGAGGAGACGGAAAGTCCTCCAGTGTTCTTGAGTCGGGCTCTGTGCTCACCTTCATTCTCTCTCTGTGTTCTCTGCATACATAATCATGGCTGATGTTCCTGCTGCTTTCTGGGCAATTCCCAGGTCTGCATCTGTCCCCGCTGATCTCAAGCTTTATCCTGCATCTGCGGCCAACCATCCCATGGTCTCTCAGATTCAGAGGGTCCGCAGGGAACACGCATCTTTCCAGGACACATCCTAAGCCGCACTAGCACCATTGTCACAGAGACCTCATGCACTCATTCATGGTGGCTCCAGCATCTAGAGTGGTTTTCAATAGAACATCCTAACTGAATGTCCCCTTGCCTCCTGGAGCTCACAGCCCAGCCCCCCTCCTGCTCAGCACTGCCCCCATGCTCATGGGTCTGCCCACTCTTCATTCTCATCTCCTGTCCAATCCATGGCAGACTCCTCTCCCCTGGCTGTGACTCCCTGGCTTTCTGGTCCCCTGCTGCAGCATCCTCTAGTCCATTGCTGTGGCCCCGTCACTGCCCCTCCCTCCTGCTGGGCTTCCCTTCTCTACCCCCTGGCGTTGAGGCCTGTCTCCTGTGCTGTTGAGGATTTCTCCAGCCTCTCCTGGCCCCGCACAAGCACTCTCCCCCTTTCACAGTGCTTCTGCACACATCAGAGTCTACTTGTATTGGAGTTTTTGAATATATCACGTTCCCCATTCAGTCCAGAGCCTATGAAGGAGACATGAATCTCTATATTCGTATAGCACCCAGCATGATGCTTACTCACAGTAGGTACAGGACTCTTAAGTTTAAAAAAAAAAAGAGAACAGATCATGCCTAGGCAAGAACCCATGCTGTGGAGGCCTGAGGTCTATCCCCGGATGAAGGTGTCTGGCCATAGCTACACACCCTCTTTGGTGTGCTTCAATTCCCAGCATTGCACCTGGTATGTGTGAGACCTCCTCGCCTGACTTCTAGGGCTTTATAACAGTCGCCTGTGACCCCTTCCTAGGCCCTTATTTTCAAGTCGCCCTTCCTCATGGGGTAGCTGTAGGAATAAACAAAATGGGGGCTGACAGCAGGCACTGGATGTCTTCTCCTGTCTCCCCCCACACCCACAACAGGAGAACATGAAAATCGAGTGCTCCTGAGGGGCCTTAGGGCAGAGAAATGACTCTGTATACTATAATGGTAGATACATGTCATACACTCACCTAAACCCATGGAATGTGTAACACCAAGGCTGGACCCTACTGTCACCTGTGAACTCTGGGTGATAATGATGCGTCAATGTAGGTTCATCTACTGGTACAAACCACCACTCCGATGGGGACACTGACACTGACAAAAGGCTGTGCAAATGTGGGGGTGAGGAGCATATGGGAATTCTCTGTACCTTCCTAATTTTGCCATAAAGTTGAAACTGCTCTAAAATAGTCTTTATTTGAACCACCAATTTCACTAACATGTACAGGGGGAGCAGAGTGAGGTATGGGGAAATAGACCAAGTGATGAATGCATGTATGTTTCTATCACTTTCGAATCTCACTCTGATGTAAATTACAATACACCAATAAAAGTATTAATAAATACTAGACCCTTTTAAAAAAAGAAAACAGTCTTTAAAATAAAAGTACACCTTACATGAAGTTAGGGAGCCCAGTCACAGTTAGGAAGGTGGCCACCATCCTCTCACAGGTGGGGAAGGATGGCTCATTAGAGCCATCCCCAAGGCTTCCAAACCTCCTTTTACATGTGCTGGTGACTATCACCCAGGACCAAGGAGCTCAGGATGAGACACAGGAAGGTGTGGTCAGGTCATCCTGAAGACAGCAGAGTCCCAGCAAGGTTTAGGGCCGGCCCTGGAGGTGGTAACCTGTGAGCCGGCCCTGGGGCAGGGCTGGGGCTTGCTTACATTGACTCAGACTTCTCAGGTGACAGGCTTAAGGATCCTGCCCTCGCCTGGGACTGACTCCTAGGCAGCCCCGAGTCAAGCAAGTTGTTGCAATTTAGCCTGGAGAGATTGCAAAACCCTGCTGCGATGAAGCAAGGCACTCCCCATCTCAGATGAACAAATGATATTAACTGAGCTGGAAGACAGGGTGAATGTATTCTGGACACATAAGCCAAGATCCTTCCAAATGTTCATTCCTGAGACAAGAAATCTTGCTCACCTCAACCCTGTAAGAGCCATATGTTAGCTCATTGCCACTAGACCGGCCCTGCAAGAAATGGTAAAGAGAGTCCTACAAGTTGAAACGTAAGGGTGCCAGACAGTATCTTGAAGCCATATGAAATATAAAGTTCCCTGGTAGTGCTAACTACATGGACAGTATAAGGAAGTATTATTTTAATTTTGGTTTGCAGCTCTACTTTTTATTTTCTATGGAATTTAAAAGAGAAATTCATTGAAATAAATATAAATCTATATTAATGAATACACAATGCATACAGATGAAAGTTATGACACCAATAATATAATATGTGGGCAGGGGCTGTAAAGGTAGCTTTTGTATGATCAAAGTCAAGTAGGTATCAATTTAAGATAAATTATCTTAATTTTAGGGTATTATATTTAATCCCCATGATAACCACAAAGAAAATACCTATAGAATATATGCAAAAGGAAGTGGGAAGATAATCAATACATGTCTCTACAAAAAGTCAACTAAACACAAAAGAAAACAGTAATGGAGAAGAAGAGGGTCATACAGAAAACAACTGACAAAATGGCAAAAGTAAGTGCTCCTTAGCAGTAACTGCTTTAAATGTAAATGGACTAAATTCTCTAATCAAAAGGCATAGAATGGACTTTAAAAGAAACAGTATCCAATTATAAGTTTTCTGCAAGAGACACACTTTAGATATAAGGACACAGGTTAAAAGTGAAAGAATTGAAAAGATATTTCATGCAAATAGCACTAGAAGAGAGGATAGGTGGCTATAATAATATCAAATATAATAGGCCTAAGTAAAAAACAAGAGACAAAGAAGGACATTTTATAGTAATAAAAGGTCAGTTCACCAAGAAGATACAATCATACATGCACCAAACATCAGAGCTACAAATACAAATGAAGCAAACATTGAGTGGAAGGAAGAAATAGCTGTACAGAGTAGGAGACTTCAATATACCACTTTTTCTTTTTTTTGGCAGTACTAGGATTGGATCCAGGGGTGTTATACCTCCAAGGTATACCCCCAGCCCTTTTTTTTTATTTTTTGTTTTGAAACAGTATCTCACTAGGTTGCTGAGGCAGTCCTTGAATCTGCAGTCCTCCTGTCTCAGCCTCTCAAGTGCCGGGATTACAGGCATGTGCCACCATACCCAGCTAATGTGCCACTTTTAATAAAGGATAGAACAACAAGATCAGAAGACCAATAAGGAAAACACTGGATATTATAGACCAATTTGTCTTACTAGACATATACAGATCGTTCCACCCAACAACGGCAGATAAATATTTTTCTCAAGTGCACATGGAACATTTTCCAAGAAAGGCAATATTTTAGGCCACATAACAATTCTTAGTTTTTTTGGGTTTTTTTTGGGGGGGGGTTGTTTTGTGGAGGTTTTTTTTTTTTGCGGTAATGGGGATTGAACCCAGGGCATTCTACCTCCAAGCTACACCCTCAGCGCTATTTTTATTCTTTGTTTTGAAACAGGGTCTCACTAAGTTGCGGAGGGCCTCACTAAGTAGCTGAGGCTGGCCGCAAACTTGCAATCCTCCTGTCTCAGCCTCCCAAGTACTGGGATTTCAAGTATGTGCCACCACACCCGGCTTAATAAGTTTTAGAAGACTGAAATCATGCAGAGTCTTTTTAATCACAATGGAATGAATGGGGAATCAACAGCAAAAGGAAAACTAGAAAATTCACAAATATGTGGATATTAAAACATTCTTAAACAGGTGAAGGAAGAAATCACAATTATATCTTAGGACAAATGAAAATGAAAAGACAGTATCCTAAAACTTATCAGATGTAGTGAAAGCAGTTCTAAGAGGGAAATTAATAGCTGAAAACATTTACTAAATCAAACCAAAAATCTCAATAATTCTATACTACCTTACAGGCCTAGAAAATGAAGGATGAACTAAATCCAAAGCAGGTAAAGGAAATTTTTTTTAAATCAGAACTAAATAAAATAAAGAATAGAAAAAGCAGTAGAAAAATAAAAACCAATTATTGGTTCTTAGGAAAGATCAACAAAATGTATGTGTTTTTAGTTATACTGACTAAGAAAAAGTGAGGAAGCTCAAATAATCAAAAATGAAAGAGGGGAATTACAACCAATTTTACAGAAATAAAAGGGTGTATAAGAAAGTACTTTGAATAATTCCTAGGAACACACAACCTACCAAGACTGAATCATGAAGAAACAGAAAATCTGCATAGAGCTATTACTAGTAAGAAAATTGAATTAGTAACCAAAACCTCCCAACTAAGCCCAGGACAAGATAGCTTCACTGTTGAATTTTACAAAACATTTAAAGAATTGACACCAATTCCCTCTGAAACCCTCCCAAAAAAGAGGGAAACATTTCCAAATTCATTCTATGAGATTGACATTACCCTGATACCAAAGCCAGACAAAAACTATAGACCAGTATCCCTTATGAATATAAAACCAAAAATACTCAACTAGCAAACGGAATTCATTAAAATATTAAAACACTAGAAAACTGAATTCAAAGGCATATTGAAAGGATTATATTCCAAGATTATACACCATGATTGAGTGGAATTTATTCTTAAAATACAAGGAAAATTCAACATGGAAAAATCAGTGTCCTGTATACATTAACAGAATACAGGGGGGAAAAACATAATTGCCTCAACTGATGCAGAAAAAGCATTTGATAAAATGCAATATCCTTTCATGATAAAATACCCACCAAACTAGGTATAGAAGGAAACAACCTCAGTATACTATAAATCATAAAAACCCACAGCCAACATCATATTAAATGGTGAAAGAGTGAAAGCATTTCCTTTGAGATGAGTAACATGCCAAGGACACTCACTACTTATATTCAACATAGTACTAAAAATTACAGCCAAAGCAATTAGTCAAGAAAAAGTATCCATACAGGAAAGGAAGAAGAAAAGCTAGCTATCTGTTTACAGATGGTTTGTTTTGTTTTGTTTTGCTTTGTTTTGTTTTGTTTTGTTTTGTTTTTTGTTTTGTTTTGTTTTGTTGGCATTAGGGGTTGAACCCAAGGACATTCTACCTCCAAGCCACACCCCCAGCCCTTTTTATTTTTTATTTGAAAACAGGGTCTTGCTAAGTTGCTAAGGCTGGCCTCGAACCTGTGATTCTCCTGTCTCAGCCTCCTAAGTACTTGTTACAGGTGTGCACCATCACACCCAACTATGAATGGTCTTATATATAGAAAACCATAAAAACTGGGCATGGTGGTGCACTCCTGTAATCCCGGTACTTGGGAGGCTGAGACAGGAGGAACGCAGGTTCAAGGCCAGCCTCAGCAACTTAGCAAGACCCTGTTTCCAAATAAAAAATAAAAGCAGGCTGGGGGTGTAGCTCGGAGGTAGAACACCCTTGAGTTCAATTCCCAGCACCACCAAAAGAGAGTGGGAGAGAGAAAGACCCTATTTCAAAATTAAAAAAAATAAAATAGGGCTGGGGGTGTAGCTCGGAGATAGAATGCCCCTGGGTTCAATCCCTAACATCTTATATTCATAGGTTAGAAGACAATATTGTTATCACATCAACACTGTCCAAAACAATCTATAGATACAAAGTAATTCCTATCAAAATCCCAATGACTGGCTTTTTTTCCAGAAATAGAAAAATCCATCCTAAATTTTAATGGAATTTCAAGGGTCTTTGAATAACCAAAACAATCTTGAAAAAGAAGAACAAAATTAGAGGTCTTATGTCCTTTTTTCAAAACTTACTGCAAAGCTATGGTTATCAAAACAATGTGTTACTAGTAGGCTTAAAGAGAGATATCTAGACCAATGGAATAGTATAGAGCCCAAAAATAAACCCTCACATATATGGTTAAATTAATTTCAACAAGGGTGCCAGGACCACACCATGGGGAAAGTATAGTCTTTTCAATAAATGGTTTTGGGAAAACTGGATGTCGATATGCAAAAAGTAAAGTTTGACCTTTACCTTATACCATATACAAATCTAATTCAAAATGGAAAAAGAACTAAATGTAATCGCTACAACTATAACATTCTTGAAAGAAAACATAGGGAAAAAATTCTTGACATTGGAATTTGGCAATGTTTTCTTAGGTAGGACACCAAAAGCATAGGCAACAAAAGAGAAAATAGGTAAGATGGACTCATCGAAATTAAATGCATCAAGAGCATTATCAGCAAATCAAAAAGATAATCCACTGAGTGGGAGAAAAACAAAAACCTGACTAAAAATGGCAAAGGACTTTAATAGACATTTCTTGAGAGAGTATGTACAAATAACCACTAAGTACATGAAAATATATGCGCCGGGCATGGTGGCGCACGCTTGTAATCCCAGTACTTTGGGAGGCTGAGACCGGAGGATCCGGGTTCGCGGCCAGCCTCAGTTCTCTCTCGCTCTCTCCCTGTCTCTCTCTCTCTCTACTTAATGAGGCCCTCCGCAACTTCGTGAGACCCGGTTTCAAAATAAAGTATAAAAAATAGGGCCGAGGGTGTAGCTTGGAGGTAGAACGCCCCTGAGTTCAATCCCCAGCACCGCAAAAAAAAAAAAAAGAAAGAAAAAGAAAAAGAAAATATACTCACCATTGCTGGTTATTAGAGAAATGTAAATCAAAACCATGAGGTACCATTTCATACCTACTAGGATGGCTATTATTTAAAAAAACAAAAAAGTGGTGCTGAGGATGTGGAAAACTTGGTACCCTTGTGTAGTTTTAGTGGGAATATAACATGGTAGAACCACTATGAAACCCAATAAGAAAAGTCCTTAAGAAATTAAATGGAATTGCCATATGATCCACCAATTCCACTTTTAAGTAAATAAGTGGGGGGAGTGAATGAAAGGACTCAAACATTTATTTGTAGAGCAAATAACAAATAGACCAAATAGCCAAAAGGTGGAAGCAACCCAAGTATGTATGGACAAGATGAATGGATTATCAAAATGGGGATTACCCTGGCCTCTCTTCAGCAGAAATCCTGTTCGATTGTTGATCATTCTGAAGCCCCTTTACCCCTCTGTCTCCTCTTACTCATTTCCATCTGCTGACCACCACCCCCTGCTCCTCAGATACCCATTTCCACTGGTCCGTGCTGTATTCAGAGATTTACTTATTTTTAAATTTTTCTTGAGACTTTTTTTTTTGGTTGAGAGTGGGTTTTTTTAATCTTGTTTTTATTTTTCTTTCAGTATTTTTAAAATGTTATCCCATTGTCTTCTGGACTACATAGTTTCAAACGCAAAGTCTACTGTAATTCTTATCTCTCTTCCTCTATATTTAATGCTTCCCTTTTTCCTCTAGTGGCTTTTAAGATTTTTCAGAAATTTGGTTATGATGTGCCTAGAGTGATTTCCTTGTGTGTGTGTGTGTGTGTGTGTGTGTGTGTGTGTGTGTTTTGATTGGGGATTGCTGGGCTTTTTGGAATCTGTGGGTTTATAGTTCCCATTAAATTCCGAAAATCTCCAGCCATTACTTTTTTTCAAATATATTTTCTGACCTCCTTTTCCTTCTGAGAGTTTAATTGCTTGTAAGTTAGCAGTTAAAAGTAGCCACAGTATTACCATGCAGGTTGTTGCCTCTTTTTTTCAATCTTTTCCCTCTGTTTTTCATTTAGGATAATTTATATTGGCATGTCTCATGTTTATCAACATTTTTCTGCAACAACTAATCTATTGTTAATCTTATATCATGTGTTTTGTATTTGCAATATTATATATTTCATCTTTTAAATTTTTATTTGGGTCCTTTTTAGATCTTTTACTCCTCTTTCATCGTGCTCTTCCTCTCCCTTCCTGAACATGTGGAGTTTGTTTGTTTATGTATTTTTGGTACTAGGAATTGAACTCAAGGGCATTCTACCTCTGAGCTACATCCCCAGCCATTTTTATTTTGAAACAAGGTCTCACTAGGTTACTGAGAGTCTTGCTAAGTTGTTGAGGGTGTTGAGCCTCCCAAGTACTGGGATTACGGGCAAGCGCCACCATGCCTGGATTGGCTTGGAGTATATTTAAAATACCTCTACGAATGTTATCTGTTAGTTTCATCACCCCTGTCACTTTAGGCTGTTTCTAGTGATTGATTTTTTCCTTTTGTGTTATTGTTTGCTGGTGTTGGTTCGTTGGTTTCATCAGGCAGTAGCATTCAGAGAACACCACCTGATGTCCTGTGTGTTCGGAGGACTTTCCACCTGGCTGATGGGAAAGGAAACTCTCTCTGTCCCTGCACAAGCTTATGAGACTGTCCTGCCTGCTTTTGCCTAGTGCTTCTCTCCACAGCCTTTATATTTTTCTTGCCCAATGTATGTATCAGTGCTTAGCCAAATACCTGCTGCAGGTCTCTGAGGCCTTCCCTCTGTGCAGTCTCCCCTCTAGCTTGTCATCCTGGAACTCAGAACTATCTGCTCAACTCAGTCTTACCCCTGGTCTCTGTGCTGGTTCCCGCCTTGGCAGAGAGCAGGGGTAGTCATTGGGCTCCCCGGGTTCCTTTTCCTTCCAGGATTACAGTCCTGCAGAGTTTGATGTACAATCTCTGAAAACTCTCATTTCATGTATCTTGTCCGGTTTTGTAGTTGTTTAAGGTAGGAGGGTAAATGTGATCCTGGTTATTAGTCCATCATGGGTAGAAAGGACATTTCTATAATTTTTTGGGTTTTTTTGCGGTACCGGGGATTGAACCCAGGGGCGTTCTACTTCCGCACTACACCCCCGGCCCTATTTTTTATACTTTATTTTGAAACCAGTCTCATGAAGTTGCGGACAGCCTCACTAAGTAGAGAGAGAGAGACAGAGAGAGAGAGAGAGAGAGAGAGAGCTGAGGCTGGCCGCGAACCTGGATCCTCCGGTCTCCACCTCCCAAAGTACTGGGATTACAAGCGTGCGCCACCACACCCAGCACATTTCTATAATTTAAAGGTTACTTTCTTACATGGAATGTGTGTGGTTGGATCCAGCCTCATTTCATACAATTCCCCTAAGACCTGCGGAGAAGTAAACAATGAAAGACGTCTGGAATCCGGGCGGTAGACTGAGGCATTTTAACAGTTCTGCACACCCTAGTTGCCATTTCATTTCCATAAGCCTCAGTTCTCTCTGCAAAATTCGGGTAATAAATAGTAATACACCTTCCTGCTTACCTCATCAGGTGTTTGGAAATGAGATGCGATGGCTGGTAAAAGCGCCTTACAGTTGTGTCCACACAGGTAAGCAAGACTGTGACTGGTACTTCTCCAGTGCGGTGACTAGATCTGGCATCAGATGCCCAGGGGAAGACACCCTCCAATAAGCCAGTTAAGGAAGGGCTGAGGACCCCCTTTCTCTACCTGCTCTACCTGCACCAAAATTCTGTAAAAATACCTTCAACAACCCCCTCCAATAAAACCCTACAAATTTCCATTCCAAATGTAGATCCATAGCTCATTAAGCTTTTTTTCAAATACAATGTCCAGACCTAGCACTGTCCTTGAAGTGGCATTATGGCTCAGAACACATCTCCATCTTACACTCTCCATCTTAATGCAAAATTACTGTTGTCCTTTTAGTTTTTTTAGAGGAACTTGGTAAAACCTTTTAAAGGGGTAGCAATGTATAAAGTTTCATATATATGTATATATGGTGTGTGTATGTGTGTGTGTGTGTGAGAGAGAGAGAGAGAGACAGAGAGAGAGATAGACAGACAGACTGGGGATAGAAGCCAGGGGCATTCTACCTGTGAACTACACCCCCAGCCCTATTTTATTTTTTTATTTGGAAACAGAATCTCACTAAGTTGCGGAGGGCCTCACTAAGTTGCTGAGGCTGGCTATGAACCTGTGATCCTCCTATCTCAGCCTCCCAAGTACTGGGATTACAAATGTGCACCACCATGCCAGGCTGAGTTCAGGGTGGTTTTAAAACAGGTCCACAACTCTTTGACACTCCCAGTGCTGACAGTTGAGGTCCATGTTCCCTCCCTTAATTCTAGCCAGACTTGGGACTTCTTAGACCAATAGAGTGTTGGTCAGAGGTGATGTTATGTGCTTTCTGAGCCTGTCCTAAAAAGACACGCAACCTTTGCCATGGCTCATCCTTGGATTCCCAGGTTGACATGTGAGAAGTCCTAAGTTTGGTCATGTAAGGACCTATCACCACCAAAAAAAAAGAAGAAAATCTCTCCTGACTCCTTGATTTGCTCTGGGCAGCTCGCCTCAGTGCTTGTGGGACGTGAGGCTATGGAAGACTACCCTCTGGCTACCCCCTTGTTGAGTGCCCACTGTATGCAAATCATGATTTCGGGTTCCGGAGGGTCAAAGATGAATGCATATTGATCATGCCTTCTATTTTCTGCATCCCGAGGCTTTGACCTCTGGGACCCTGTGGCTCTCAGAGTTAGCTAATTCCTAACCACAATAAAGGACTTCGTGAGCGTGCCTTTCACACGCAAACCCACCAATCCCAAGCCCAACCTCAGCCACTCCCAGGATTGGCTCTCACTCTCCAGGTTACTATCCACCCCAGCCCTAATCACCCCAGGCCCAGGTACCAGACCAGGGGCAGTCCCTGTGCCTCAGAGCCTGCTGAAGTTATTCACACTGGCCAGTCTTGAGCCTGCTCATCCTGCCTGGTCATTTTGTGTGTGTGTGTGTG
>PVJS01061322.1:0-11019 GCA_004027185.1 Glis glis | reverse complement strand
ATCAAACTTACACACACACACACACACACACACACACACACACACACACACACACACAGAGGCATATGTTCTATTTTCCAATTTAGAGGTCAGTTCCTCTATAGGAAAGTATTAGGTTTTGTTTTCTCTTGCTTTTGCTTTTTGCCTTTTTAATAGCTCATGTCTTTTGAGCTGCCATTACTGCTTTATTTATTTATGTATTTACATTAGAGGATGATCCCAGAAGCATTGTAACTCCAAGCTACACATCTGGCCCTTTTTATTTTTTATTTTGGAACAGGGTCTTGCTAAGTTGCTGAGACTGGCCTCAAACCTAGGACCCTGCTGTCTCAGTCTCCCAAGTACTGGGATTACAGGCCTATACTACCATGTCTGCTCTGATTTTAATTTTTATGAGAAGACAGTATACTATATGTTTGAGACTTCATATTCCTTCATATTGAATCTAGAGTTTGATCATAGATTTGTGTTCCATCTTTTCTACTTACTATCAGTATAAACATGGAAACATTTCTCTAATTACCCTTTCCTCATATTTAAAATTAAAATAATAGAAATAACTTATACATAATGCCAATGTCCTAACTGTATAAGAAAGTGAATGTGAATAAATTAATAGAGTGCTTTGCATAATAAATATACATTAAATGGTAATGACCTAGTATTATTTTCTTCTACTAGATTACCTCTCATTGTTGTAATATTGTCAATAAATTTGTTTCTCGTGGTGAGTCCCTGTATTGACAGTAGAAGTTACTCTATTTTGTAGTGCTGAAATTCTGGAATATACAATTGAAAATGTTGTTTTACCACAAATAAGTCTATCATTGCCAGATTATGGTGTGCCTAATCTTTGTACATACATTTTGAAACTACAGAATTAAAAAAAATCTGTTACATTCTTATGTGAGAATGGACTGATAGTATTTGCAAATGAATGGGCATATTAGTATACTTTGTGTGGCTTGAAAAATTTATAGAAATGTATGAATTAGATTATAGGAGGATGCAGAGAGTGTGCCATGAAACTTCTCAAGGAAAATGGGGAAAAATACTTCATCAACAAAGTTCAACAGTATGGGCAAGAAATGTAGGAGGTTAAACACACAAATAAGAGAATTAACAACAGACAAACAAGAAAGTGGCAGAGGTGCTCAGAAAACTTCCTATAGTATCCAAGAATGAAAGGGCAGCACAAATCACACATCATCAAATGGTCATTAATTTGGGAAAAAAGTGGAGAGACTTTAAAAATAATTTACTTTTACACTGGGTGTGGAATGTTGTGAAAATGATATCACTACCAGAAATATCATAGCAAGGCAGGCCACTGAGAAATATTAGTGTCTAGATATTTTTCTCCTTTTGGTAATTATTTTTATTTTTTTACTGTTGATTTCCTAAAAGCTCCGGTTATATTTTAACTCCTTTATCAGATATGTTTTGCAATATTATCTAACATTAAACTTGTCCTTTCATTGTCTTAGCAGCATTTTTGAAAAAGTAGAGACTAACTTTAATTTTTATAAAGTCCACATATATTTTTATGGATAATTTTTTGCTATTTTATCTGAGATGTCACCAGCAAATACAAGATAAACACATTTTCTCCTAGAAGCTAATAGTTTTGCATTTTCCAATTTCTTCTATCACACACTTTTAGTTACAGTTCGTGAAAATAAGTTTTGTAACTGAAAACACTTTCTTCTCCCCTATTTGTTTATTTATTTATCTAGCTTTTCTTTTCCTACACCATTTTTTCACTGAAATGTCTTTGTGCCTTTGTCAGGAATTTGGCCATGTTTCTGTTGGTCTATTTCTCTGCTCTCCAATGGGTTCTATTCATTTATGTATTTAATTTTCCACCAAATCTGGGCTATTCGCATTACTGTATCTTCATAATACTAATCTGGTAGCATGAGTTCTTCAATTCTCTTGTGTTTTGTTTTTGTTTTCAATATTCTCCTGGATAGTCTAGTTCCTTCGATTTCTATATGAACTTTGAAAGACTATCAATTTCAATGAAAAAAGTTCCTAGATTTTGATTGCATTGAATCCAAATTGAAAAGAATTAATAATACTGAGACTTTCAATATATTAACACAGAACATCTTTCCATTTCTTTAAATCTTCTGTGACTTTCATGATTATGAATATTTTCACTATAAGCAATATATATAGTCATATATATTGTCAATATATATAGTCAATATATATAGTCAATATATATAGTCAATATATATAGTCAATATATATAGTCATAGTATTGTGCTATTGTAAATGGCATTATATTAATTTCAAATTCATATTGTTCCTAATTTTGTCATACAGAAAACTAATTGAGTTTTGAATATTGTTTTTTTTTTCTGTAGTCTTGTTCTAGTTGCTTATTAGTGACAAGAGTTTTGGTGTTATTTTTGTTTTCACTTTGTTTTTAGATTAGTTTGTCTTTTCTACAAATATAATTTAAAAAAGCAGTTCTGTTTCCTCCCTTCCAAGTGATATACATTTTATTCACTGTTCTTGTCATTTGCACTAGCCAGGAATTTGATATGATGTTGAATTATAGTGGTAGATAGGATATCCTACACTTTTTCCTAATAATAAGGTAATACTTCTGGATTCTCCTCATTAAATATTACCATGACTGTCAGCTCTTTGTAAATACCCTTTATCAAATTGATAAACTCTTCTATTCATATTTAGTGAGAGTTTTTATCATTGATGTATGCTAGAATCTGGCATATAATTGTTCTGTTTCAATTGATGCAAGATAGTAGATTACATTGATTCATTTTCAAATAAAGAACCTTCCTTCCTTATTTGAAATAAGTCCCCAAATATTGTTTTCATATGCTCTTGATTAATTGACCCTTTTTTCATTTTGGCATAAATTTCTTATTCACGGTAGTATTATTTTCTTTAAGACATATTTTGTTTCATGTTAATATGCCCCTAATATTTTTTGTGACTAGTGTTAGTATTCTATATTTCCATTATTTTTATTTAGATATATTTACATATCTAAATAAATATATATGTATTATTTATCTATATATAATATATATTATACATAATATATATTTATATATATATTTTATATATTTTTTTCAATTTAATTTTTTTAATAATGTAGGAAGCATATAGTTGGATCTCATTCTTTTGCAATCTTTTTGAACAATTTCTGCTTTTCGACAATAGCCTTTCGAACATTTTCAGCTAATATGTTTATTAATATGGTTGTGGGTAAAGCCAGTATCTTGCCATGTGTTTTCTATTTCATCTATTTTCTATGACTTCCCCTTTTCCCTGTTTAGTATAATTTATATTAGCAAAGTATTTTATTGCTCTCCTTTTAATATTGTGTTGCTCTAATTGCCATATTTATTTTTAAGAATTTATTTATTTCATGGCGTTGGGTATTGAGCCCAGGGCCGACTACATGCTAAGCAGGAGATCATTAACTGATCTACATACCTAGCTCTTTAAAGACTTTATTTGTAAAGTCTTTACATAAAGAGTTTACATATGCCACACATTTGATTTGCTCTATTATCAATATCTCTTGAGATTTCTTGGACTCATTGTCTACTTAAAAATATGCTCTTTAATCTCCAAAAAATTGTGAATTTCCAGTTATCTTTCTGTTATTGAACACTAATTTAATATCATTGAGAACATACTTTGTCTGAGAACATACTTTGTAAGATTTCTGTTTCTTTAAATTAGTTTAGGTGTGTTTTATGGCCCAGAATGTGGTTTATCTTGGTAAATGTTCCACATGAGCTTGAGAAGAATGTGTGTTCTGCTGTTGTTGGATAAACTAGTCTATAAATGTCAATTAGATCCAGTAGATTAATGGTGCTGTCCACTTCAACTGTATCCTCATTGATTTTCTGCCTGCTGGACCTATCAATTAAGATGAGAGGTGTTGAAGTCTCCAACTGTAGCCATGGGTGTATTTCTCCTGTCAGATCTATCAGTTTTTGTTTCACATATTTGTGTATGTTTTTGTTAGATGTGCACATCCTAATGATTATGATGTCTTGTTGAACAGTTGTCCCCTTTATTATAAAGTACTGTCCCTCTTTATCTCAAATATTTCCCTCATTCCAAAATCTGCTTTAGTTGAAATTAACATAGCTACTATATATGTCTTTAGTGTTGGGATATGATATTATTATTCATCCCTTCATTTTTAATCTATATGAGCCTTTATATAAAGTGGGTTTCTTTTAAATAACATGTTCGTTCCTCCACTCTAACAGTCTCTGTCTTTTAATTAGTGGGTTTTATTTGTGTACATGTGTGTGTGTGCATGTGTGTGTGTGTGTGTGTGTGTGTGTGTGTGTGTGTGTAATGGCATTCTTCTCAGATATAAAGAAAAGCAAAATTATGTCATTTACAGGAAAATGGCTAGAACTAGATAATATTATGCTAAGTGAGATCAGCCAGTCCCAGAAAGTCAAAGGTCAAATGTTTTTTCTCATATGTGAAAGCTAGAGAGAAAATAGGAAACAAAAGGAACTTTAGGTAATTGAGAAGGATGACCAGTAGAATAGTAGAGAGGGTAGAGAGGGGGAAGGGGAAAAGAGGAACTAATGAAAGAAGCAGTTCAATTTATGTTGTGGCCGTGTATGAAGGTATAACTACCAATAACACTGTTATGTACAGGGAGGGGTAGAGAGCAGGGTGGTACCTGAAGAGAATCACACCAAGATCTGTGTGCATGTTTGTTTGTATGACTAAACCTCACTACTGTGTTTAATTACAATGCACCAATAAATGCAAAAAAATCTCTAAAAGAAGGGTGTAGTGGCACAGGCCTGTAATATTGGTACTTGGGAAGCTGAGACTTCAAGAATGAAGTGTTCCTTCCCTTTAGTTACTTAAATTTTTTTCTAATTTTTCTCTTTTTTACTTTTTGCAGGTACCTTCCACCATTTTGTAATTATTCTTTTTTTTCTTTCTAAGATGTCTTTTTATGAATAAATTGCTCACATAAATATAGGCAAAATTATCAATTAAATTTTTATAGTTCAATCTATATAATTAGTACTGGTCAAAAGTCAGAAAAATATCTACCGATATTTTCCATTGAAACTTTCAAAGGTTTATTTTTGATATTTAGGTTAATGTACAACTTGATTTAATTTCTTTCCAGGTTCTAAAAATAGAATTTAATTTTATTTGGAAAACGGAAACATTAGGAGTATGATATTATTCTCAATTACTTACCAACCTCCCATGCTATACCAGCAACACACAAATTCTACCTATGCGTCAGTGCAATCTATTTCATCATTGATCAATTTGTCTGTCTCTACTTCAGTACCAAACTGTTTTAAACCTTATAGTGTCATGATATGCCCTAACATCTAAAAATAAAAGTTTGCCCTTCATAGTCTTCTATAATGATAGCTAGTCAATTCTTAGCTCCTTGCCCTTTTAAATATATAAAAATTCATATTTATTTTCCCTTCCTAATTTAAATTGCTTTAAATGCAAACATCAATTTGAGAAGAACAGATAACTTTAAACTATAGTTTTATTTCTTCAAGTCCAGGTTATATCTGCTTATTTAATATTTTAATATCAATAAAATGGTATAATTTTGAACATTGAAAATTTGAGTATTTATCTGATACTTACTTCTAAATATTTGATATTTTATACAATAATAAATGGTTATTCTTTTTAAATATAATTTGTTAATAATAACTGTGTAAAATTTAATGTGTTAAAATAAAAAGAATCATGGGTCCTGGAATCCATAAATATATTAGTTTATATGCTAAGGGAAATTAATATTTTAGATTAGTGCTACTGATATTGAGATGGAGATATTATTGTAGACTATCTCATTGGGACCAGTATGATCACAAGTGACTTTCTAATAGAAGTGTGAGAATAAGTTAAATGGAAATATTAAACTCAGCTTAATAGGTTTGGCTTTGAGGAAGAAATAATGGGGTCTAGAGTCAAGGGATACCAGAAGCCTTTTCAAGCTGGAAAAGTCAAGACAACAAGTTCTCTTCTAGAGCCCCTAAAATAATGTAGCCCATTTAGGACCATGACCTAAAGGAAAGTAGATAAATTTGTGTTGTGTTTAGAACAAAGCTTGTGGAAGTTTGTTGCATCATTCCTATGGGAAGTAACATACAAATAAATTAGAAATTTCTATTTTGTTTTATATTAAGCAAAGTCATTTTTAACCAATAAAGTAAAATAAGGTTTATGTTTACATGAACCATTGTGAATTTTCCTAACATATAACTTAAACTTGTTTACTTTTTTCCCTACATTTTTATTATGATTCATATCTATGTTCACTGGCGTATCTCTTTGGGTGGTTTTTTCACAATAATGACAATGGCATTGATAATTCAGTTGCATTCTTCAAGTGTCTCCCCTGTGCCAAACACTTGCTAGAACAGCTCTACAATTAGAGTAGGTATTGTCCTCATAATGAGAAAACCTACTCGAAGAAGAGTAGTGATATCTAAGATTTAACAGCGTGCAAGAATGGCAGAGTTCCGTCCCAGAGCCCAAACAAGGATCAGCACTGAAGCCCGAGCTCCGAGCTTCCACTTCGCCATTCCATGTCCCTCACGTCAGTGCTGTCACTCTTCCTTTAACATTGTACGCTGCGAGGACTGGTCATCCTAACATTCCAAATAAAAAATATTTCCTGTGCATATTAGAAACTATTTAAATTGACCCTTCTTAACTAAAGAGGAACTTCCTTTCTTTTGCCACCTTTTCTGGATATTCATAAAATTATTTATTACTAGACTTTTAAAAAGATCCTAATTCTTTCCTCATAGAAAAGAAACAATAGTCAGTAATCCCCGTGTGCTCGAGGCTGGTGTTTTTCTTCTTGTAGCATGGTCTCTGCCTGCAATAATACCCTAGGAGGTACAGTCCAAATGGCTACCATTATCCAAACTCACCTGTGATTATTTAATGGAAATTAGGATGCTGAATGAATGTACAGAACACATTGAATATCATTAAAGACTTTATCTGTTTGTTTGTTTGTTTTTTGCGGTACCGGGGATTGAACGCAGGGGCGTTCTACCTCCGCGCTATGCCCCCGGCCCTATTTTTTTATACTTTATTTTGAAACCGGGTCTCACGAAGTTGCGGAGGGCCTCACTAGGGAGAGAGAGAGAGAGAGAGAGAGAGAGAGAGAGAGAGAGAGCTGAGGCTGACCTGGAACCCGGATCCTCCGGTCTCCGCCTCCCAAAGTACTGGGATTACAAGCGTGAGCCACCACGCCCGGCTTTAAAGACTTTATCTGTTATGTGGCCTTTGTCACCGTATAAAGTACTTTCCTACTCCAACTACTTTCAAACTATTCTACACTTCTTTTCAAGTGCCAACTTCAATTTGGTTAATAGAAATTTTTGGCATCTTAACGATATCACTGGTTTCTACTGAAAATTTGCAGGGCTGGGTGTGTGCTGGAGACTTAGGCTAGCAATGGCAATTGCCAGCATTGCAAAAAGAGTAAGAGAAACAGAAAATTTGCATCCGTTTATGTAAAATCCATGTATAAAATGTAAAAGGTAACTTCACGCACATGAGGACTTCAATGAGTTCCTACAATTTCAAAGTTATGGCAGAAAAATGCTCAATTTATCCTCTTTTCACAAAAATATTGGCCTAAATATTAAAGCATATTTAATGTAGAATTTATTACATAGCTTAAGTATAAAAATATTTATTGTTGTTGTTATTATTATTATTATTATTATTATTATTATTCTTGGTTGCTGGGGTTTGAACCCAGGGTATTCTACCTCTGAGCTAAACTTCCAGTCCTATTTTGTATGTAATTTTGAAACCGGATCTTACTAGTTTGCTGAGAGAGTCGCTAAGTTTCTGAGGCTGGCCTCAAACCTGCAATTATTCTGTCTCAGCCTCCCAAGTATTAGTATTATAGGCATGCTCCACCACGCCCAGACAAAAAAATTAAATTTTTTTTGAGGGCTGGGAATTTAACTCAGTTGTAGTAGAGCACTTGCCTAGTATGTACAAAGCATTGGGTTTGATCCCCAGCACCACAAATATATCTATATATCTATTTGTGTGTGTGTGTGTGTGTGTGTGTGTGTGTGTGTATGAAATAGTTTTGTGAAGTCAAAATTTGTTCTCACTTTCCAGAAATCAAACTAATAGTATGTAGCAAATATATTTGTTATTAACTTATAAAAGAATAAATTGAGTAACTAACATTTCTCTTAACAACTGAAGTGAACTTTTGAAATTAGCTATGCATTAAAATCAGTTTGAAGAACATTCTACTGAGCTAAATAATGAATTATAAATGCTGGTTATATCACCATATATAATGGTTTTAAAAATACATACACGTTTCTGAAAAAAAATTTGGTATCAATTTAGTCAGTGATTACTTCAGTGTTATTACATTTATTATTCCATTAAAAACGTAGACTTATTTTCAATCATAAAGCAATGATTACACTTTTAACTTTAAGTGTGTCCCACATTTTTATTTGAATTAACATTTTTATATTTGCTAATGAAACAAATATGTACAACAAAAATTCAAAATACAAAAATGCTATATTTTTCTTCAGATTTTGTCTACTCAGTGTTTATCTTCTTATGGTTAAAAACATCCAGGATGAACCGAATGCAAGGTTACTTTGGCACACAATTCCCCTCATATTTTTTCCTGTTTGATCTTCTATACAAAGCATCACACACCTGAGCTAGTTCTACATCAGTGTTCACAATTCCCTTACAACGTCATGCCTTTTCAACTCTTCAAACCTTTTCAGAAACTTCTTCTACCAGCATTCCCTTCTTCTCATATATCAAAATTATTTTTCATATCCACATCAATAATGACTTATCACCACATTTACCACAAGTATGAGTGAACAAAGATTGGGCACCCCAAATTACTGTGGAGTATTTCCAGCTCACAGAAAGGAATTTAATACTGCACATTCACGATTAAAGTGTTTGAGGACTTCTCATATGATTTATTGTTCCAGTTCTCCAACTTATAGATCAAAACACAATGAAATGAAAGACTTGTTTCCCCACACTACTTTCCAATGGTATGTATATTGTTTAATATTAATGCCACTAAAATTGAATGCGTAACAAAGTAAAGGAAAGATCTCAGTCTGAAAATACAATTAAATTGAGTTCTTAAGTATGCCTGCTTTACTGAACTAGGCAGTTAAATTAATATCAGGCCCTTAATATAAGAAATACCTGGGCTATAAGGACATTTTTGTTATTTACCACTTGAACTAAGCTTTGATTTTTTCATTCATTTTTGTTGCTGTTGTTTAGTTATTCACTTGACAGTTATTTGAGCATCAGCTATGTGCCAGAGTTGTTTCTTAATTTGGAGATGCTGATACATTAGTTTTAAAACAACTATTTTAATATATTTACATTTTAGTTGGGCAAACAGATAAGCAATAAACTTGAATAATAAGTAAATTATATAATGTGTAAGGGGAAGATAAGGAATCTGAAAAATTACATGGCAAAGTGATTTGGAAATGTGGAGGTGAAATAACAGGTCTTAATTTTATGTACAACCTAGGGAGTAGTGGGGACACACAAGGGACTCCTTGATAATGGTTGATAATGGAGAACCCTCAGTGGGGCAAGGGAAGTGGTACAAGGGAAGGGGAAGGGCAAGAAAGAAATGAATCAATGGAATTACTATCATGAACAATATGTACATGTGAGAATAAACCAACATCATTCTTGGTACATCATATGGGTAGGAGGAGGCGGCAGGGACACTAAGAGCAGTGTGCATGTATGTTAACATCAAATTGATATTCACTGTGATGTAAGACTCCAATGCACCAATAAAAGCACAAAAAAAGAACTGAGAAAATTCATTTAGAAGTGAAAGAATTTCTGCCAGGCATGGTGGCGCACACCTGTAATCCCAGTACTTGGGAGGCTGAGACAGGAAGATTGCAGGTTTGAAGACAGCCTAACCAGGTAGTGAGACTCTCATTAACCTAGAGAGACCTGTTTCAAAATAAAAATAAAATAGGGTTGGAGGTGTAGCTTGGAGGTAGAATGTCCCTGTGTTCAATCTCCCAAAAAGAAGTGACAGTATTGCACACATCTGTTTTCCCTGTAACTCTGGAGGCTGAGGTAGGAGAATCACAAGTTGGATGCCAATCTCTGCAACTTAATGAAACCCTGTTTCAAAATAAAAGAAAAAAATTAAAAAGGGCTGACGATGTAGCTCAGTGGTACATTGCCCCTAGGTTCAACCCCCCAGTACTGGGAAAAGAAAAAGATAAAGGAAGAGGAAAAAAGAAAGAAACAAAAGTTAACAGGAAAAGCATTCTGCTCATGGCAGAGGCCACAGCTGGGCCCTGGACCCCACCTAAGCAGTTACAGTACTGGGTATCAAATCCAGGGCCTCACACATAGTGGGTAAGCCTTCCATCACAGAGCTACAGCCCCAGCCCTGGTGCCTTAGCCGCTCAAGAAAAGAAGACTCGGTTTACCCCAGCAATGTGAGGACCTAAGAAAGACAGTCTGAGGTGCGCATAATTTGTTTATTTTGTTTAAAAGAATGAACCATGGTTTAGTTTTGTACCTGTATGTTATATTGATGTATTATTTCAAAAATTTATTTCCTGGTGGCTTAGGAAACTGAGCCAAGAGGCTTGCAAGTTTAAAGTTAGCCTGTGTCAAACAAACAAACAAACAAACAAACAAACAAAACATAACAAAGGGCCTGGGCTCACTGCAGAGTACTCCTGGGTTCAGTCTCCAGTACTGCAAATAAATAAATGAATGTATTAGACAGGGTTCTCTAGATTAACAGAATACACAGAATGAGTATATTTTTAAAAAAGGGATTTATCAGATGGCTTACAGTTTGCAGCAATGTAGTCCCAGGTTCTGACTGCACGTGGAGGGTCAGAGGAACCAGTAGCTGGTCGAACGGTCTAAGAGCTGGAGTCTTAGGATTGGAGCAACCACTAATTCAGT
>PVJS01061321.1:0-11019 GCA_004027185.1 Glis glis | reverse complement strand
AGAGAGAGAGAGAGAGAGAGAGAGAGAGAGAGAGAGGAGAGAGGAGAGAGAGATAGATCGATCGATCAATTGGTCGATCGCGCGCGCATGCGCGCTGAGGTTGGCCGCGAACCCGGATCCTCCGGTCTCCGCCTCCCAAAGTACTGGGATTACAAGCGTGCGCCCCCACGCCCGGAAAAAGATAATAATTCTTATAAAAATTGTGTATGTTCAAAGGCATCAGTGCCTTACTTTCAAGGCACTCCACTGTGTCACCTCTGGCGTAGTGCTTTGCTTACTCTGTCCCCCGTTTCTCTCTGTAATAAAAAAACTTTGTTCAAGCTTGCAACAGTAGTTCTGGCTAACTTTTTCTAAAGTAGCTAAGAACAAGAACCGGCAGCATCGCTTCAAACAGTAACATTATGCATATATTAATATAGACACACCAAAATATTTATGCCATTGTACCACTGTTTGTAATAGGGAAAATTGCAAACAACCTAAATATTTTTCAGCAGGGGGAAGGATAAATAAACCATGATGTTTCCCTTTCACAAAATACTACCCAGTATTTAAATAATGAAGCAATAGCCAATGTGCTTATTTAGCTGGTTGTGATGGCATGTGCCTGTAGTCCCAGCTCCCACTGAGGTAGAGAGATCACTTTGGCCCAGAACTTTAAGAACATTGTGGGCAATGCAATGAGACCCCATCTTTTTTTTTTTTTTTTTTTTGCGGTACCGGGGATTGAACACAGGGGCGTTCTACCTCCACGCTACACCCCCCGTCCTATTTTTTATACTTTATTTTGAAACCAGGTCTCACGAAGTTGCGGAGGGCCTCACTAAGGAGAGAGAGACAGAGAGAGAGAGAGAGAGAGAGAGACAGGGAGAGAGACAGGGAGAGAAAGAGAGAGAGAGAGCTGAGGCTGGCCACGAACCCGGATCCTCCGGTCTCCACCTCCCAAAGTACTGGGATTACAAGCATGCGCCACCACGCCCAGCTATGAGACCCCATCTTAAAAAAATTAAAGCGCTCACTTAGAAAGCTACTCAGGATATATTATTTAGTGAAAAAATCAATGATCCCCTTTGGGTATGAGTATATGACAGTATATACATGTATTGATTAGAATGCTTTATAAACAGAAAAATAAAATTTATCAGATTCTATAATTGGAAGTGTAGAGATTTGTGTTAGTAGCTTAATCTATTGGCCCAGTTTAGTTTCTGTGATTCTCCTGGTTCAGCCTCTTCTGCTAACTCCTCCTCCAACTGGGTCCTGCAGCAGGGGCTCACCTCCAAGCTCAGTTTTCTTGAGAGGAAACCCCCATCAAATTTCCCTTTGCATCTTATTGCCCTGAACTGAGTCATGGTAGTGACTCATGTACCCATTGTCAACCGAATCCCCAGGACAGGGAAATATCCTGCACTGATGGCTTAGCCCTGGAGAACCAGTTACTGCAAGGAAGCAGGACTGAACATGACTGGGAGAGACAAATCAGGGCCCACCAAATGACATGGCGACTATACATGGAATGGAATGGAGTAAAGTGTTATAATTAAGATAGACACAGATTTTTATTTTTTACTTCTCATCCTTCAACACCATCAGGTTTTTTTTTTAATAGTTGCATGTGTCTGACTCAGAATCTTAGCAAGAATGACATGAACAGATGGTGTACTCAAAAGGGTTTAATAAAGAGACTTTAATGAAGAAAGTACCAAGGTGTAGGCAAGTTTAAAAGAACAAAAAAAGAAGTGGTGATGCACGCAGGGACTGGCAACAGCAGGAAGTTGTCCTACCTTTAGGCCTGAAGGGGAAAGCGGGAAGAGGGGTGAGGCAAATTGGCGATAAGGGAAACCTAGGGTGAGTTGGTAATAAATAGGAGTGAAGCATAGCTTCGGACTGAGCAACAGTGATGCAGGAAGACAGTGCCTGTGTGGGAGAATAAATAAATACCCCTTGCCCTCCGGTCTCCCAGTGGTGTTCCCATTAGCCAAACCCAACCAGAGGCCTGAGACAAGCCATAAGATGAGGTAATTTGTAGAGGTCAGCCTCCTGGGACTCAGAGCAGGCGGAAAGGATGGAGAATAGATGATTTCGGGGCAGGGACACATAGATGAGATGATAAGTCAGGACTGCATATACTACCTACTTGAAAACATTAATACTTGGGTTAGCCAGCTTCCCATTGCTGTAACAAAATACATGAGATAATAAACTTATAAAAAGAAAAGGTTTATTCTGGCTCACAGTTTTAGAGGTTCCAGTCCATGATTAGTTGGCCCATTGCTTTTGGGCCTGTGGCAAGGCAGCAAGCACATCATGGCTGAAAGTATATGGTGAAGGAAACCCTCATGGCTGCAAAGCCAAAGAGAGAGAGGAAGGAGCAGGGGTCCCAAGGGCACACCCCCAGTGACCTGACTTCCTTGCACTAGTCCCCACCTCTTAAAGGGTCTACCACTTCCGAATACACCACAGCCTGGTGATCAAGCCTTTAGCGCATGGGCCTTTGGAGGACACTTATTCTAACCATAGCAATAACTCTTTAAATTAAAAAATATGGGAAATCCTTTCACTTTTCAAGATGAATGAACCTGAACGATATTATGATAAGTGAAATAAGCTAGTCATGAATAGACAAGTAGTGTATAATTCTACCTATTTAAGGTAACTGAAAGAGTCAAATTCACAGAAACAGAATGTAGAATGGTAGTTGCCATGGGCTGGGGGCGGGTGTGTGGGGAAAATGGAGAATTGTTGGCATGGGTGGAGAGTTTCAGTTTTTCAAGATGAAAAAGTTCTAGAGATCTGGAACTCTTGTACAACAATGTGAATGTACACTACTGAACTATACACTTAAATATAGTTACACTAGATTCTGGCTATTCTAATAAGTATATAGAGGCATCTTATTGTTTAATTTACATCTCCCTAATGACATACGTTGCAGAGCATCTTTTCTTGGCGTATTTGCCACTATATGTCTTCTTTGGTAAGATGTCTGTTCAGATATTTTGCCCATTTTTTTTATTTGTGTTGTTGAGTTTCTTATTGCTGAGTGTTAGGGTTAGGTGTATATTTTGGATATAAGACATTTATCAGATTGTCTCTTGCAATTATTTTCTCCCAGCCTGTGGCTTGTCATCTTATTTTTTTCAACAGTGTCTTGCAGAGCAAAGGTTTTTAATTTTAATGAAATCCAGCTTATCAATTCTTTCTGTCATTAACACCACCAAATGCTAGGAATGATGAGGAGCATCTCATTCATTCCTAAAGTGTTAGAAAATGGTTGAGCTACTTTGGAACATAGTTTGACAGTTTCTTACAAAACTAAAAGCACTCTTACCATATGATTCAGCAATTACACTCCTTAGTATTTACCCAAAGGAGTTCAAAACTTGTGTATACACAAAAACTTGCACATAGATATTTTTGGCAATTATTCATAATTGCCAAAATTTGGAAGCATTCAAGATGTCTTTCAGAGCCAGGCGTGGTGGCGCACGCTTATAATTCCAGTACTTGGGAGGCTGAGACAGGAAGATCCGGGTTCGCGGCCAGCCTCAGCTAATTAGTGAGGCCCTCCACAACTTACTGAGACCCTGTTTCAAAAATAAAGACTAAAAAATAGGGCTGGGGGTGTAGCCCAGAAGTAGAATGCCCCTGGGTTCAATCGCCAGTACCGCGAAAAAAAAAAAAAGATGTCTTTCAGTAGGTAAATGGGTAAACAAATTGAGGCCCATTTATACAATGGAATAGTATTCAATCCCCAAAACAGAGCTATCAAGCCATGAAAAGACATAGATGAATCTTAGACATTATTACTGAATAAAATAAGCCAATCTGAGAATGTTAAATAATTATATGACATCCCAGAAAAAGCAAAACTATGGAGACAGTAAAAAAAAACAGTGATTGCCAGCATATGGGCAGAGGGAGTAATAAATAGGCAGTGCACAGAGGACTTTTAGGTCAATAAGATTATCCTGTGTGTACAATAATGATGAATACATATCATTATCCATTTACCAAAACCCAAAGAATGTACAACATCAATGTTAAACCCTAAAGTAGACTATGGAGTCTGGGTGATAATGATTTGTCAGTAGATGTTCATTGATTGGAACTGTTAAACAAAATTATAGGAGGCCATTGATTTAGACTGAGCTACTGTACTAGGCCCCCGAGTTTATTTTATCCAAAGTTTTTATTTTATCGTAACAAATGCACCACTCTGGTGCAGGATTTTGATAGTGGTGGAGACTATGGGGGTCTGGGGGTATCTGGGAAATCTCAGTACCTTCTGCTTAATTTTGCTATGAACCTAAAACGTCTTTAAAATAAAACCTTGTGTGTGTGTGTGTGTGTGTGTGTGTGTGTGTGTGTGTTACTAAGGATTGAACCCAGGGATATTCTACCTATGAGCTACATACATCCCCAAACTTTTTTGTTGTTGTTGTTTTGTTTTGTTTTAAAACAGGGTCTCACTAAGTTGCTGAGAGTCTCGCTAAGTTGCTGAGGTTGGCCTCGAACCTGCGATCCTCCTTTCTCAGCCTCCCAAACACTGGGATTATAGGTATGTATCACCATGCTTGACTTATTTTAAAAAAAAAGATTAGAATGGCAAATTTTGCTATATGTTTTTTAAACCACAATTTAAAAAATGAAAAAGCCTTTTTCTTTTCTCCCATATCCATTGATGAATTAATGGAAAATCAAAATGTAGTATATACAAAGGTATATTAATTCAGCCTCAAACAGGAATGAAGTTCTAAGTCATGCTACAACATGGATGAATCTTGAAAACATTATGCAAAGTGAAATAAGCCAGAGAGAGAACAGATATCATATGATTTCACTTATATGAGTTACCTAGAAGAGGCAAATTTACAGAGACAGAAAGCAGAATAGAGGCAGGGCATGGTGGTGCACGCTTGTAATCCCAGTACTTTGGGAGGCGGAGACCGGAGGATCTGGGTTCGCGGCCAGCCTCAGCTCTCTCTCTCTCTCTCTCTCCCCCTGTCTCTCTCTCTCTCTCTCTCTCTCTCTCTCTCTCTCTCTACTTAGTGAGGCCTTCCACAACTTTGTGAGACCCGGTTTCAAAATAAAGTATAAAAAAATAGGGCCAGGGGCGTAGCTTGGAGGTAGAACGCCCCTGGGTTCAATCCCCGGTACCGCAAAAAAAAAAAAAAAAAAAAGAAAGAAAGAAAGTAGAATAGAGGTTCCCAGGGGCTAGAAGGAGAAACGAATGAGGAGTTGTTTAATTGGTACAGAGTTTCCCAACTTAGGAAAATTAATTCTGGTGATGGATGGTGGTGATGGTTGTACAACAATTTGAATATTCTAATGCCACTGAGCTATAAACCTAAAATGGCTAACAAGGTATATTTTATGTTATGTATATTTACCCCTGTTTTAAAAAAAAAGAATAAATGCATAAAGAAGCCAGACACAAGTACACACAGAGTTCATTTATTTGAAGTTCAAGAGCAGGCAAACCGAGTTAGGGCGGGGTAGAGTTGGAGCAGCAGTCACCTTGGTGTATGTGCCCAGGAAGGAAACGGGAGGAAAGCAAAAGCAGATGCACACATCTAGGAGTCTGAAAGGGGCAGACCGGGTAATGCGTGCTAGGAAAGCCTAGAACAAAGTTTTTTTTTTTTTTTTTTTTAGAAAGGGGGAAATCGAGTGTATTTTTAGTTTGAGGAACAGATGGAGAGGGAGGGATGACAGTGCAAGAGGGGGAGGAGACAGATGACATCCGGAGCTGTGAGGGGAGAAGATGAAGCAGAGGGAAGCGGGTCATCCTTGGAAAGGCACAGAGGCACCTGCACTGTGACTGTGGGAAGAGAAGCAAGGATGGGTGAGGAGTGAGCATGCAAGGGTGTGGAAGGGAGGCACATCAAAGGATTCAGAATGGTGTGGGTTTATTTTCACTCTACTCACCTGCCTTCCCTACCTGCTCAGTATCACCAATGTCCTGCAAATTCTAACATCTCTGATGTAGCTCTCTCTAGAAAACTGAGCTCTGCCACCAGCTACTGTTTTCAAAAACATGCTTATTGAAAATTTTCCTGTCTGAACATATAGCTATTTGACTAGAAGACCTCTAAGTTTTATTCAAGATGCAACCTTTTGTTTGACTGTGGAGGTGAATTTTAGAATAAATCGATTGAAAAAATATATGTATTTTAAATTTCCTCTGTGTTCTGAATTTAATAAATACAGAGGGGAAATAGGTATATTTGTGCCAAAATTATGTTTGAAATAGCGCTATCTGCTTTTCTCACAAAAGTTCTTTTTTTTTAAGGGAAAACTTTCTTTTCATTCCACAAAGACAACTGATTTCAGATTTAGATAGCTAAATTAAATACATTCACATGCACTTGATGTATCAAAATTTTGTGAGTAGGAGGAAAATAATTGGAACAAGTTCCCTTGTCTATTCAGAACAGCAAAGATTTCATTATAGTGTATCAGCCCATGATAAGATTCTTGGGACAGTTCTTGGATGTGTATTCTCATTAAGTCAGCAGTAGAGGCCTTTGTTGAAGGGCAGGCAATATTGCAGCAGGAGCCTAGTTAGAAAACTACTTCATCAAGAGTGTTCAGAGGCACATGCAAGCAATCAAAAGGCAAAATTATGAATGGCTAATGCATAGGGGCAAATGGGAAGCTTCATTAATATTCAAAGGATGCAAATTAAAATGACACTCAGATCCCCCATTTTATCTTATCCAGTTAGCAAGGTTTGTAAAAGTAGTACATAAGGGTAAAGTGTAATGGGAAATCTTTTGGATTGCTTGTAGAGTATAAACTAATTTAATATTTAACAAAAGCAATAGAAAGATGTGTATCAAAAGCCTTAACAATGACCTTACCTTCTGAATCAATAATTATAGTGCTAGGATGTCATCCTTTAAAGGATTCAGAAAAGTGGATGAAAGCTTTCTCACACAAAGATATTCATTACAATGCTAATTATGATAACAAACACTAGAAACACCTGAATGCCTATGAGGATTTCAATTATGAAAGATAGATATGATAGTGTAATTTTATAGCCATTTAAAGTGTTTATGAAGAATTTTTAATGATGTGGGGAAGTGCTACATAATAAGTGATTCAGTATTGTCTCTACTATGTCAAAAATATGTGCTGTGTATGTATAGAAAAAGGCTAGAAAGTATCAAAATTTAAGGTTATCTCTAAGTGGCAGGGTTTTAGTGGTTATATTTCCCTTATTTATACAGCTCCTTATTTTTTCACAATGGATGAATGTTATTTAAAACACCTGAATTTAAAGTTATTTTTAAGGAAGAAAGTTGCCTTTGATTATTTTTGGTAATGGTTAAATCCCTGTACTCTGGCAAAATGGACCAAAATATCTATCTACCATCAGCTAGTTATTCAGCAATATTTCCTAAGTGCATACTGTGCACCAGGTACCACAATATGTTCTGGGAATACAAGGATAGAGCATTCACCCAGACATAGGCTGGCCCTCCATAGACTTATACTCTAGTGAGAGGTGCAGTGTATTAGTTTGCTAGGCCTGCTATAACAAAAGTATCATAGACTAGGGTGGCTTAAAACAAAAGATACTAGCCAGGCGTGGCGGCACACATCTGTAATCCCAGTACTTGGGAGACTGAGACAGGAGGATTGCAGGTTCAAGGCCAGCCTCAGCAATTTAGTGAGACCCTCAGCAACTTAGTGAGAACCTGTTTCAAAATAAAAAGGGCTGGGGATGTTGCTCAGAGGTAGAATGCCCCTGGGTTCAATCCCCAATACCAAAAACAAACAAACAAACAAAACCCACCACAACAACAGATATTAATTTTCTCAGTTCTGGAGGCCGGAAGTCCAAGATGAAGGTGTTAGCAGGCTTGGTTTCTTCTGAGCTCTGTCACTGGCTTGCAGATGGCGGTCTTCTTCCTTCCTCTTGCATCATCTTATCTTCCCTCTGTGTGTGTCTGTATCCAGATTTTCTCTTCTTTTAAGGATGCTGGTTCTGGAGGATTAGGGCCCATGGAAAGGACCTCATCTTAACTGAATTACCTCTGTAGACATTATTGCCAAATATAGTCACATTCTAGGGTACTGGTAACTTCAAGTTATGAATTTTGAGGGGACACAACTCAACATATAACAATTAAATGAGCCTTGCATCAGGAAGAAGGGCATGGAAAGCTGGGACCAGAGGCTAAACATTATCCTTGCACTCTCAACACTATCATTAATTTCTAGAGAACAGTGTTTACTATACTTCGATGCTTGCTGGTTTCAGTTTTCTTTCCTTCAGTGTGTTTGTGTGTCTTATAGCTTTGTTTAGCAGACTGACAGGAATGAAACAAATTTTCATCTAGTTATGATGAAATGCAACTGACATTTAAAATTTGTCTTCTCTTCACAGTGTCAGAGAATGAATATTTATTCTTTGATGCCTGATATTACAAAGTCATTCATTATCTTTCAGGGAACAGACTGGGATGTGAATTGATACCTGCTGAGTTCCCAGATGAGTATGTCATGATTCCCAAGAAGGGCTTGGCTGGTTCAAAGTCCCTAGAGCTGTAAACAAACAGGCCTGGGGAATAAACTCTGCCCAGGCTAATAATTTCTCTGTGACTTGTTTACTAGAATATTAAAAATTCAGGTGAATACTTTTTTTATGATGCCATATAGAGTCTAACTAAATTCACAATCTATTTCCTATAAACTTTTCATTTGGTCTCAAAACCTTCATAACATGTGGCGGACTGCAAATAAATGTGTAGAAAATAAAACAGATTCTCGAGGCTGCATGGATCACAGTTGGAAAATGTTTGTTACGTGGCATCCAGATATACAACTCATTGTCCTTCCATTCCAGAAGAGACAGAATTTTGCATAATCACTTGAGAAGCAGTGGAAAGGTGGAGAAGTCTAGTGATTAAGGGCCTGGGCTCCAGAGCTGGTCCACCACCTCCCCCCTCCAGGAGGCTGGTGAAGATGAAACAAGTGAACCCTCAGAGAGCCCTTCTGTAGCTCTTGGTGCACAACCATGTGTTCTGTAGCCGAGAGCTGCTATTATTAGACTTTGCAGGGCTGACTTTCCATCTTTGATGGGCTCTTGCTTTCGTGCCCTTTTCCCACACTGCCTGCAGGCTTAGCTCTAGTCCATTACCCCAGGTCTAGTTCAGAGTCAACAGTGAGTGTTGTGTGACAACTTTGAGCCCTTCTGTGGATGACATTTTAATAAAGTAAACACTTGACCCCTTATCTATTTGAAGTTCAGCTTCTGGCAAGTCGGATCCACACAGCTACAGGGATTCTCTTTTCTGTGACTAGCAAAATTAAAATTTATGCAACTTTGGAAGGATATTTTTTTTGGTGTTCTTCCATTGACTTGTAAATACTTTTCATTCCCCTGGATTCCTCCGAGTCCTCTGTGCACAGCCTGCAGCACGCTCACTCTTGCTGCCTGCTTCCTCTGGACGTCGTTGTGGTCTCAGAGGACGCTGTGTGTCGGGCCTCTGAGTGACCATGGCTGCCTGGTCACTCTCCTCAGTTTGCAATGTCCTTGTTCCTCTTCACCAGCATTACTCCTCCTTTATTTAAAAAAAAAAAACCCTCGAACCTCAGGGATCTTATTATTTTTATTCCTTTGCTTTGCCCCTGATTAGTGATTACTTATCTTCTCCATTATGTTCGTTCTCCCTTATGAATTATTGCTTGAAAAAATGTGCTTCTTTATTTGTACCTTTGGTCACTCAGATTATAGGTTCCTTGAAGCACTTGCTTATATTGGTCTTGTCATTACTCTCCCCCTTCAATTACCTTCTGATACTTGTTTTACTTTTTTGTCACCCGATCTATTTATATATGCTATTCCAGTAAAATTAAAGATGATAATGTTTCCCAGAGTATACAAAAGGGAAAAAATAAGCAAAGTGCCCCACTTCAGGTAGGGCTAAGCCTTTTCTCTTTATGGCCCTCACAGTCTTCTTTATCACTACTCCTGGTATCACTACTCCTCTCTTTTTCTCTCTTTTTTGGGGGGTTGTGTGTGTGTGTGTGTGTGTGTGTGTGTGTGTGTGTGTGTTTAGGTACTGGGGATTGAAGCCAGGGGCATTCTGCCTCTGAGCTACAGCCCCATCCCTACTTGATGTTTTATTTTGAAACAGGGTCTCACTAAGTTGCTGAGGGCCTTGCTAAGTTGCTAAGGCAGGCCTGGAACCTGTGATCTTCCTGTCTCAGCTTCCCAAGTATAGGTGTGTGCCACCATGCCCAGCTATTTCTATTCTTATTGGATTGTAAGACTATTCCTATTAGTTTCATTAATCTCTAGTTCATGGCCCATTGCCTGCAACACAGTGAGTGCTTAGTAAATGTTTATTGAAGAAATGAAAGATTGAGAAAAGAAATTCTCCCATGAAAAAAGTAGTACTTATACCATTCTCCTTTGTTTTCTAAAAACCTAGCTCTGGACTAATGCTGTAAAGTGTGGGCACTGGAGCCAGATGGCATGATAAATATCCTAGCTCTACCACTTCCTGGATGGTGACAGAGGGCAAATTACCTCTCTGAGACTAGTTACAGCATACATGAATCTCATAGGGTTGTTGTGAGGATTTTAATACTTCGATCAATACTCAGTAAATAGTAAACACCAAAGAAAGTTAGCTACTGTTAATGATTTAAAAGTGAAACTGACCCTGAAACCCATCAAGATGTATGATTACAATGCACCAATAAAAAAATAAATTAATAAAATAAAATAAAAAATAAAATTATCAAAGGCTACAATCTCAAAAAAATAAATAAAAGTGATATTGATTTAAGAATGTATTGATTTTTACTAATACAAGGAGACCAGGAAAATTACTGTCATACTATTGCCACCACCTGCATATATTGGGTGCTCAGTTTTCCAAAGGCCATGAATGATTCACTTGTCAGCACCAGACAAGACTAGGTCTTGGGATAGGGACAGAGTTTTTATCCATGTGGATAACCAGTAATATCAATATCTAGTTTTCTTTTTTTTTTTTT
>PVJS01061320.1:0-11003 GCA_004027185.1 Glis glis | reverse complement strand
TGTGTGTGTGTGTGTGTGTGTTTGGTGCTGGGGATAGAACCCAGGGGCATTCTACCTCTGAACTACATCCCCAGCCCTTTTTTATTTTTTTATTTTGAAACAAGGTCTCACTAAGTTGCTGGGGGTCTCACTGAATTGCTGAGGCTGGCCTCAAACCTGTGATCCTCCTGTCTCCACCTCCCAACTACTGGGATTACAGGTGTGCATCAGCACCTCTGGTTCTTGTAGTTATTTTAATTTGCATTTTCTTATCTATGATAGGAGCGATGTTAAGCACCTTTTTCTTTGCTTCTTGTCCAACAACATGTATCTTTTTTTGTTTAGTGTCTTAAGTCTTGACATTGGGCGGGGATTGTCTTTATATTATTGAGCTGTAGGAGTCTCTTATATATCCTAGATAGAAGTCTTTTGTCAAATACATCTATTAGGAATATTTTCTAATATTCAGTCTGACTTATCTTTTCCTTTCATTCATGGTATCTTTTGAAATGTAGAATTTTAAATTTTCGATGAAGTTATTTTTATCAGTTTTTATTTCTTTTATGGTTAGTGCCTTTTGTACTGCCTACTTAAAGGGTCACAAAAATATTGTCCTATGGTTCATGTAGAAGCTTTATAGTTTTAGAGTTTATGTTGAGGTATATGATCCTCTACCTTTAATTAATTTGGGGTTGTTTTGAGGGAGAATTCGAGATCATTGTTCTTTCTGTATGGATAATTGTTTCAGCACCATTTATTAAAAATAAAATAAAATAAACTCCCTCAATGAATTGCTTTGGTAATGTTGTTGAAAATTAGTTGACCATATGTGCAGGTCTATTTCTAGACTTTATTCTGTTCCATCTACCATTATGCCAATACAACATTGTCTTGATTATTATAGTTTTATATTAAATTTTAAAATCAGGTAGAATAGATTTTACAACTTTTTGCTTCTATTTCATGATTGCTTTAGCTTTTCATTCCCATACAAATTGCAACCAGCTTGTCAATTTCTTATAAAGATCTCCCAAGGGAATGCATATTTGTACAACATTGAGTTTTTCATTCCATAAACATGGTATGCAGCTGTATTTACTTAGATATTCTTTATTTGTTTTCCTTTTTTGTGGTTTTCTGTTTACAGATTTTGTACATGCTTGATTAAATGTACTCCTAAGTATCTAATACCTCTTAGCCAGGAGTGGTGGTGCACACTTGTAATCCCAGTACTTGGGAGGCTGAGACCGGAGGATTGCAGTTTCGCGGTCAGCCTCAGATACTTAGTGAGGCCCTCCGCAACTTACTGAGACCCTGTTTCAAAATAAAGAATAAAAATAGAGCTGGGTGTGTGTCTCAGAGGTAGAATGCCCCTGGGTTCAATCCCCATCACCACACACAAAAAAATCTTGATGATATTGTAAGAGCAATTTTTATTTCATTTTCTGCTACTTTGCTCTGTTGGGCAGTTTTCTATATAAATGTCAATTAGGTCAAGTTGGTTGTTAATGCTGCTTAGATATTTCGGATCATTGATTTTTTCTTTTGTCTACTGTTTTGACCATTTCCTAACTTTCTTCATCTCTGTATTAGTTATATCCATTTTATCTTGCAGGCTCTTTAATAGATGTGTCATGGTTATTTTAAAGGCCTCTTTTGCTAATTCAACATCTGGGTCATTCCTGGGTCCATTTTCACCGAATGATTTTTCTCTTTATAATAGTTTGCATTTTCTTGCTTCTAAATACTGCATAATTTTTAATCATATGCCAAATGTAATATAAAAAAGAATACTAGAGACTGAAGTGATATTTTATATAAATGCGTATGCATATATATGCATGATTATATGTGTATGTGTATTTGTGTATATACATATATGTATATATATAAGTAAATGTGTGTGTGTGTGTGTGTGTGTGTGTGTGTGTGTGTGTGTCTGTGTGTGTACGTTTTCCCTCAAAGAGAAAATATCCTCCAATAGGGCACTGGGACTAAATGAATACTACAAAGGTTTTAGGTCTCAAAACTGCAAATTCCGGTCTCTGAGATCTTGAGATTGTGAAAATATGAGATTTCAAAATTACTAGATATATTGTTGTTTTCCAGCAGCACCCCCAGATGTAAGTTACTCAGCAAAATTTCCAGGCAAAATAATTACTTGGTGAAAAGGACTATCTTTGCATTTGTTGGTCCAACAGATTGAGTTTGTACTATATCTGCCAGCTCATAAGTTTGTCAAAGCCTGGTTATTTGTCCCTGTCCTCCCCTAATGGGTTTACTCTTTCACCTACCCTGCCTTCAGGAACTGGAAAAGGTATAAAAGTGTCTTTCTTTTTTTTTTTTTTTCTTTTTTCTTTTTTTTTTCTTTGCTAGGAAGAGTTTGGTTTCTGAAGTTCAGTGTCTTAAGATCTTATTTTTTTTTGGTACTAGAGATTGAACCCAGCGGCATTCTACCTCTAAGCTACACCCCCAGCCTTATTTTATTTTTTATTTTGAAACAGGGTCTCACTAAGTTGCTGAGGGCCTCGCTAAGTTCCTGAGGCTGGCCTTGAACCTGCAACCCTCCTGACTCAGCCTCCCAAGGACTGGAATTACAGGTATGTACCACCATGCCCTGATGCTTCAAGTTATTTGTGTCCACAGCTGTTGATGGATCTTGTGTAAGTCATCTATTGCTGCATTGCACATTATCCACAAATTTTAAGACAACAGAATTTTTATCCCACACAGTTTCTGAGGGTCAGGAATTTGAGCATGGCTTAGCTGGGCGGTTTCGGCTCAAGGTCTATCCTGAGGTTGCAGCCACGTTGTCAGCAGAGGCTAGCCATGTCATCTGAAAGCATGAGCGGGGCTGTGGCTGGGAGCAGGAGCCCTCAGTCCCCTGCTAGCTGTTGGCAGAAGGTCTCAATCCCGCACACCGTGGGTCTCCTCATAGAGATGTTCACAGTGTGGCATTGGGCTTCCTCCAGAGAGGAAGACTGCGCGAGAACCACCCAGATGAAAGCCATGTTGGCATTTATAACCTTCCTTCAACAGTGACATACCTCCATTACTGCCACGGTCTCTGGGTCACACAGACTGATCCCAGTACGGTGTGGGAGGAAAGCACACAAACTCATGAACCAAGTGGCTGGGCTCCCTGGGCGCCATCTTGGAGGCCGCTTTTCCATGGCACTCTTTGTTGATTAGTTTGTTTCTTCAGTGAGTTCTTCTTGTCCCCGGGGTCGTTGGGCTGCCCACATTATCCTACATCCTAACCAGGAGTGGGATGGTATCCAAGAAAATGCATTTAAAGTACAATCTTCTCAAATAACAGTCTTAATTTTTTAAAAATCATTTAAAAATTTGAATCAACTTTTGGTCCTTTGTTTATATTTTCACTGGCTGTAAGATAGGGAACCTGTCATGCTGACATCATTAGAAGTTTTTACACAATTTTCTTGAATTGGATTTCCAAGAGAACACTATTCTACAAGTAAAAGCCACTTGAAAGACTAGAAAGGCCATGAAGGATCACAGCTAAGCGCAGGTCCCGGAGCCACACTGTGCTGTGTGCAAGCCCTCACTCTGCCCTGCACGAGCCATCTGACCCTGAACAAACTGAGCCTCGCTGCGTCGGCTTCCTCACCTGTAAGATGGACACACAAACGACAGTAGCTTCTGGGCTTTGTTGCATGACAATTAGGAACGTGCTCAGCCACCTGCACTCCCCTCAGTCATGAAGCTTTGTGTTTCTGCATGGTCCCCACCCTGGGCAAAAGAGTCCTTAGGAAGAAGGGCCGTACCAGCCCATTAACTCTTCCCCTTCTTTCAGTTTAAGGAAGTCCTTTAGCTTTTGATAGAAGACAAGTGTTTCTGAACACATCTTTTATTTTTATTATTTTTTATTGATTGACTGATTGATTGATTGTGGTACTGGGGATGAAACCCAGAGGCATTCTGCCCCTGAGCACACTCCCATCCTTAATTTTTTTTTTTTTTTTTGCAGTTACTGATGATCGAACCCAAGGACATTCTACCTCTGAGTTACACCCCCAGTCCTACTATTTTATATTCTTTATTTTGAAACAAGGTCTCACTAAGTTGTGGAGGGCCTCACTAAGTAGGTGAGGCTGGCCGCGAACCTGAGATCCTCCCGTCTCAGTCTCCTAAGCACTGGGATTACAAGAGTGTGCCACCTCACCCAGCCTTTTTTTTTTTTTAATTTTGAAACAGGGTCTCACTTAAGTTGCTGAGGGCCTCGCTAAATTGTTGAGGCTGGCCTCAAACCTGGGATCCTCCTGTTTCACCCTCCAAAGTAGTGGGATTACAGGAGTGTGCCACCAGACCCAGCTTTTAGTTTTTATTCTTAAAGATTGTGAGCAATAGAAAAATGTAGTGATAAGCCAGGTGTGATGGTGCACGCCTGTAATCTCAGTACTTGGAAGACTGAGTCAGGAGGATCACAGGTTCAGGGCCAGCCTCAGAAACTTAGTGAGGCTCTACACAACTTAGTGAAACCATGTTTCAAAATAAAAAATAAAATAGGGTTCAGGGTGTTGCTCAGAGGTAGAATGCCCCTGGGTTCAAACCCCAGTACCATAAAAAAAAAAAGTAGTGAGTAGGTGTTTTATTTAATTTTTAAAATTAATTTCAAGCCGGGCGTGGTGGCGCACGCTTGTAATACCAGTACTTTGGGAGGCGGAGACGGGAGGATCCGGGTTCGCGGCCAGCCTCAGCTTGCTCATGCGCGCGCGTGCGTGTGCGTGCACGCGCGAGCGTTCTCTATCCTTCCCTCCCTCCCTGTCTCTGTCTCTGTCTCTCTCTCTCTCTCTCTCTCTCTCTCTGTCTCTCTCTCTCTCTCTCTCTACTTAGTGAGGCCCTCCGCAACTTCGTGAGACCCGGTTTCAAAATAAAGTATAAAAAAAATAGGGCCGGGGGTGTAGCGCGGAGGTAGAACGCCCCTGCGTTCAATCCCTGGTACCGCAAAAAAAAAAAAAAAATTAATTTCAAAAATACATTGGTCGACAGAGTAAGGCACTTTGAAGCTAGCCATGGCCTTTGAAGATTGCTCCTCCCACCCAGCTTTCCCTTCTCTGTGCCCCACCCCCAAAGGGAACAAATCCCTGACCTGACTGGCGGCAGCGGTTTTCCTGGCTGGCACTAGGTGGAGAGCCCAGGAGAGGCAGGCGCTGGAGTGCAATCAGAGGCATCTGTTTGCTGCCAGCTGCAGTGACTCTTTCTGCTCCAGTCTTCAGCAAGGTCATTATTCTCAGCCTGCGATGCACAAGTGTGCAGCAGGCCTGGCAGTCTGCACATTAGTATTCTGCACCTTCCATTGGTTAAATATGCCATTTCATTTAGAATGCTTCTGATTACATTTTTTTTATTCCCAGCCTCCTCCAAGAAATGGATGCCACTGTTACTGATCTGACAGGCAGCGGAGCTTACCTTGATGCATTTGCTATCAAACTAAGGGGGAAAGTTATTAAAACACTTGACTGCTGACTGTGAATTGGGTTAGAATCATGAAAGTTGTAGAAATGCTTTTAAATGAAAATGTCGAAAATAAATAAATAAATCAAGGGAGGTTTGTGGAGAGAGGGGAAAATCATTTTAATAACCTGGAATTTTCTAAAGGACTTTTTTTTTCTTCTACAATCACATCCATATAAAAGTCGATGCATGCAGATATTTTAAGGCTCCGAAATCATTCATGAGGCCATTGAAACTGATTCCTTCTCAGGGCACATTCAGCGTCAGCTACTGTGCAGACCTGAGAAATTTTATGTTTTAAAGTATGCACCTTTAAAAAAATAATTAATATTTATACTTAATTATGCTTTTCTCAATATTTCTTAGCTGCAACAGACTGGATGACATTTGAATTGCTACCTCACAAGAGAAATAAATGAGGAGCATCGATGTATGGGCTGTGAAAGGGATGTACAATTTGTGCTTCTATCAGCCGAGCTACTAAAAAATGGAAATTTATGATTTTTGCCCCCCAGAAAAACCTCATTAAGCTCCTTGAAGAAATGGAAACCTCATGAGCAGTAATCAAAGCATATGACGCCTCCTGAGTAGTTAACAGAGCCCACTTCATCAGACAATTCCACTGGGGATAGAGTTGCCCAAGGACATGCTTCTTGCTGAATACATTACAAATTGAAATTCAGCTGCAGAAGTGACGGTGCTCGGAAGCTTGAACGGTAGAATGTATGGGTGAGAATCTTTCCTGAGAATGTATTGGCCTTTCATCATTGTCAAATCCTCAGGAAGTGTAAGCAAACAAGAGGAAGATTGATGGGCCCTGTTCAGTGCAAATCCATAGACAGAGCAGTCCAGAGAGAGAGAGGCCTGGGCATTACCGACCTTCAGCATGAGTCAGTGGGATTTAGAACCACAGTTGGTGCACACGTCAGCTTGCAGTCAGTCTGTGCTCCCCGTTTCCACTAAGAGAAATCACTCACACGTGCGCCTAAATGTTATTAGCTTGAGGGACATCCAATAGAGAATGCGCTAAAAGTATTTTCATTTTCAGGGTATCCTGTGGGACCATGTTTTAATTTTCCAGGGCTGCTACAACAAAGTACCTCAAATCAAGACAAAAATGTATTGTTTCATAATTCATAATTCTGGAGGCAAGAAGTGTGAAATCAAGGTGTTGACTCCCTTTGAAGTCTGTGGGGAGAATCCTTCCATGCCTCTTCGTCTTCTAGCTTCTGGCATTAGTCAGCAATCCCGGGCTTGAAGATGCACCGCTCCAACCTCTGCCTCTGCCGTCACATGCCTGTCTTGCCTCTCCATCTTCACATGTTATGTTCCTTTTCTTTCATTCGTAATGGATTAGGACCCACCCTAATGACCTCACCTTTACTTGATAATATTTGCCAAGGCCCAGTTCCCAAGTGAGGTCCCATTCACAGATTGCCAGGGTTAGGACTTCAACACATCTTTTGGGGGACACGTTTCAACCCACAATAGTTCATTTTAGCTGAAGGAGGCTGACAGAATGCAGGTAGGTGGACGAGATGCAAACCAACTGACAACTGGTCACAGAAGACAAAGGAGGAGATTGTTAGCAGAAGAGTGTGGCCAAGAGAAGTAGATCAAACTAAGCCAGTTAATAAAGACTAAGTACACATCTGACTTCCCCACAGATGGTCATTGGTTAGGATAATGAAATTGGGGTCTATAGAGTGTTGAGGGCTAAGGCCTTAGCCCAGTGGGTAACAGAGTGATCATGAAGGATGTTTAGCAGTGCAGAGATAAGAGACGAGGTAGCTATTGGAGAGAGGACCTCTGGTATCAGGTGTTAAAAGCACCTAACATTCAATGGTGCCTCTCCATATGAGTGGTCGCTGGTTCATATAACTGCCATAGATGAGAACAGTGCACACCAGCACCTCCAAATCAGCAGTAAAGATTACATTTGAGAGCATGTTGCTCCCTCGCCCCACCCCATTTCTCAACAAGTTGCTTCCTGCATGTCATGGGGCAGGGGGCAAAGTGTGTGAAGACATGATTTGTGTGTGTGTGTGTGTGTGTGTGTGTGTGTGTATGTGTGGTTCTGGGGATTGAACCCGGGACCTTGCACATGCTAGGCAAGTACTCTACCACTGAGCTACATCTCTAGTCCTGATAGATGATGTGAAATGGGAGAGGCTTGTTGGGCATGTCGCAGTGAGAAAGGTGCTTTCCTATATAAATCATAATCAGAACTTAATCCTGGCGCTAGGTGTGGCTAGTTCATGATACCTGTTTGCATCAAGGGCCCAATAAGACCTTCTAGGATTTGGAAGTCGCCTGTCTATCTCGCTCTTTTTTTTTTTTTTTGGGAGGGAGAAGTGGGTGGGAGATGAAACCCAGGGGCATTCTACCTCCAAGCTATACCTCCAGCCCTTTTTTATTTTTTATTTTTAAACAGGGTCTAAGTTGCTGAGGGTCCCTTTTACTACCTATATTAGTCTCGGTCTCACTAAATTGCCAAGGGTCCCTTTTACTACCTACATTGGTCTGGGTTCTCCTGAGATACAGAACCAGTAGAGTATATAGGTAGCCATGTGTCACTTAATGGCAGGGATACATTCTGAGAACTGTATCATCGGATGATGTCATCACTGTGTGGATATCAGAGAGAGCACATACCCAGACCTACATGGTATAGGTCAGTCATTCTATGTGGCCTCTTGATGTAACAAAAGACACTGTCAACACAAGATGCATGAGGCCACAGCAGCACAACATGGAATACTATCCTACACTAAGTTTTTTAATAAATAGGAGTAAACTCTAAGACAATGATAAAAAGTACAGTATGGTAATTATATAAGCCAGTAGCATAGTTGTTTACTATCATCAAGTTTGAACAGTTCATAATGTGCTATACTTTTATATGACTTGCAGTACAATGAGTTTGTTTATACAGCATCACCACAAACACATGGGTAATTCATTGCTCTAGGAACGAATATCACTAAGTGATAGAAATTTTTTTTGCTCCATTATAATCTGAAGAGATAGCCACCACATGTGCCATCTGTTGTTGACCAAAATGTCTTTATGCAGTGCATGACTATATATACATACAGAGTTTTATTTTAAGGAATTGGCTCACATGATGTGAAGGCTGCCAGTACACATTTGTGGGGCAGGCTGGAAACTTGGAAAGGAGTTGAGTTGTAGTCTTGGGACAGAAGAATTCCTTCCCTGGAAAACCTTAGTGTTTGCTCTAAAGGCCTTCGACTGACTGGATGAGGCTCTACTCACATTATTATTATTTGTGGTACTGGGGATTGAATCCAGGAGCATTCTACCTCTGAGCCACACCCCCAGCCCTAATTTATCTTTTTTTTTTTTTATTTTGAAACAGGGTCTCACTAAGTTGCTGAGAGACTCATTAAATTGCTAAGGCTGGCCCTGAATCTGCAATCCTCCTATCTCAGCCTCCCAAGTACTGGGATTATAGGTGTACACCACCACTCACATTATTGAATTTAATCTTCTTTACTTAAAATCAATTGATCAGAAATGTAACCATATCTACAAACACATTCACAGAAGCAGCTAGATTAGAGTTTAACTAAATAAAATAATCACAAAGCCAGGCATGGTGTTACACACACATAATCCCAGTACTTGGAAGGTGGAGACAGGAGGATTGCAGGTTCGAGGCCAGCCTCAGCAACTTAGTGAGACCCTGTTTCAAAATAAAATAGGACTGGGGGTGTGACTCAGAAGTAGAAAGCCCCTGGGTTCATTCCCCAGTAAAATACACACACACACACACACACACACACACACAACCATAGCCTGCCAAGTTATCACCAAAAACTAACTATCCTCCACCCAATGACTGCTGAGAGGCCACAGCTTCTGAGAAGGTACCAGGGGTTTGGTCCCAGCAATCAGGTAAATGTCTACAGGTACAGGCATAGGTTTAGGCTTTTATAGAATACTATTTTCATATGTTTATGGTCAGTTAAGACAGTTACGGTCACTTAAGACAATCAGCTCACAGACCTGTAGATACTTGTTTCTTTTTAGAGGAAAGATTTGAACTATAATATGCTTCACCCATTCACACTATAAAGATAAAATGGCATTTCATATTCACAGTGTAAAGAGACCAAGCCCAGCCTGTGGCAATTAGCTCGTTATCTTATAGTAATACTACCTATTACTAGCTGAAGTGTCATTAACCTCCTTTCTCCTTAGAGGAAAATCTTATACAAAGCAGACTGCCTCACCATTCAACAGAGCATTTAATTATCAAAGAATCAAAAGCATCTTGTTAGAATGTAGTTGTGTAGCAAAGATTCCAAGGGAACGATGAAGGATGGCATAAGTGTAATTTCCTGAAAGAAAAGGCCGTCAACAAAAGCAGACCACAGATCATGACAGCTTTTGAATTATAACATGTCTATTTCCATATTCCTACCATAGAAAACTCTGTTGCAATAACTTACAATAGGAAAAGCACGCAAAAAAAGCAAAAGTGTTTTTTATATAAACACATTGAGCATTTGAAAGTGTCACCAATGCGCTCATTCAGGAATGCTGAATACTGTGAATAGCCTTTAAGATTTCAGTCCAAGGCCGGGCTTGGTGGCGCACACTTGTGATCCCAGTACTTTGGGAGGTAGAGACCGGAGGATCCGGGTTCGCAGCCAGCCTCAGCTCTCTCTCTCTCTCTCTCTCTCTCTCTCTTTCCCTGTCTCTCTCTCTCTCTCTCTCTCTCTCTACCTAGTGAGGCCCTCTGCAACTTCGTGAGACCCGGTTTCAAAATAAAGTATAAAAAAATAGGGCCGGGGGTGTAGTGTGGAGGTAGAACGCCCCTGGGTTCAATCCCTGGTACTGCAAAAAAAAAAAAAAAAAAAAAAAAAAAAAAAAAAAAAAAAAAAAAAAAAAAAAATTTCAGTCCAGGTCACATCTCCAAAGACCATGGAAGACTGTAAAACACACACAGGCAAAGCAAGCCTTTCCAAACTCCAGCATTAAATGGGGTTTACAATCCTGCATTCCCTAATCATATTCTTTCCACTCAGAGATGATTTTATTATAGTTTCTCTACAGAAGATTTTTTTTTAAATTGAAATGACATAATATGCCAACAGAAAGATAAGGAACTCACAGTCAAATCTACAATGGTGTCATTTATAACTCATCCTTCTAAGATAAAACCAGCTTGCCTTCCTAGAAAACCTTGATGGGTTTGTTCAGTGGTTAAAACAATACAGACAGCCATTTAACATGAATGACAGGAAAAGAAATCCGGGAGCGACCTTCCCTATTTACATTTCCCAGCTCCAACCTGCAGATATGATTAAAAGATGTCACTCGCCGGGCGTGGTGGCGCACGCTTGTAATCCCAGTACTTTGGGAGGCGGAGACCGGAGGATCTGGGTTCACAGCCAGCCTCAGCTCTCTCTCTCTCTCTCTCGCTCTCGCTCTCTCTCGCTCTTTCTACTTAGTGAGGCCCTCCGCAACTTCGTGAGACCCGGTTTCAAAATAAAGTATAAAAAAATAGGGCCGGGGGC
>PVJS01061319.1:0-10000 GCA_004027185.1 Glis glis | reverse complement strand
CTCCAGTTGACAAACTGGAAGAGGTGACCCCATTGCACAGGGACATGTCTTTTGGAAAGCATAGCTCTCTCAAGTGATCTGTCTGTTGTAAAATATTCACTCCAGAACCTGACCATGAGTGATCTGGACAGCAATGGTATGTGGGCGTTTTCTCGATATGATGGTGAATCTAAATCAAGAGTCTGAAGGGCAGGGTAAATCAGAGCTTGGATCTTGAGTTTGATCTTGACATCCGGGTCATGTGAGAGCTGAGAAAGAATTAAGAGGATCAGCACAAATACTTTTCATTTGAAAACAATGAAATAAGTGTAATGAGATAGTCTATATAATGATTCATCACCTCAAAAAAGACTTGAGTAATCACTGGAATCTAACATGCCAATAAACTTTCAAATACCCAAAATGGGTTTCTAGAACTAGGTGTTCCTGAATTAAAGCATACATTTAACTTAAGGTAAATCTTCTGTCTTCTATTCCTCAAGAATAACACAGATCATAAGCAATGATCAGTAAGGTTATATCCTACCCTTTCTGTCAAGAATCGCAACCAGAACAACTGTGCAAACTTTACTTCTTTTCTGTTAATGTAAAGTTTATTACGACATACTAGTATGATGGTCAGTAGATTTTTGCATGGAGAGGAAGGATTACTTAATAGGGATTTCTGACTTGGCTTTGATGCTAACATGAGATCTGCTGCTTCAAGAGATTTGGGCAGGCTTTCTGTGTAAAAAGCTCTATTATTATCGTTCGTCTTTATCAGGCCTAATATGCTAATATTTGTAATGATCAGTGGTCTAAAAAATTGAATGCACAAATACCGGAATGTGCCAAAAAAGTGATCCAAAATAATATTTTTAAAAATATGTTTTATGCTTTGAAAATATACACTTTAAAATATGTATATTTTTGCATGTATTTTGAAAAAATATACTTTAAAATACATGTAGAACATACACCTTTGCATATGTTTTTGAAGTGCATATTATACTATAAAAGCTATATATCATTTCTATATGAAAATACAGATATTAGATGCAATCAAATATTTTCAATTTTTTGCATGTTTCTACATTTAAACTATAATGGTCAAAGATCATGCTAAACCTATTGGAGAACCTTTATAAATATAATTATTGGTTGCCAGATATTTTTAGTATAAATTCATGCATGTGATCTTCAAAACAACTGTGTGAGGTTGAAGAGGTTCATTTTCCCTTGTAAATAAGCTAAGAAATGCTTAGATAGTTTCAATGACCTGTCGAGTTAAATACAGAAGTTACTGAGTCCCAAGAAAATGCCAGTCTCCTGATGGCTAGTGTAGTGCTTTTGCTACTACATGTGAAACCCATATTAATGATTAGATTTCTCTGCCAAGTTTCAAAGACTTGTTTTATATTGTGGTTACAGCAAGGCCAAATGCAACATCTTTTCTTTCTGAAAAAATCATAAATATATCTAACAAAACAAATTGCAGCAGTATTTTTAAATACCATTAAATCCATAGTTTAAAATCAAAACTCAGTTAATAAAATCTAAACTGCTCTATACAAAGTTAAGGAGTACCTTTCCCACCTTTTACTCTTACTACTACATGGGAAAATAGTTTAGGCTTTAAAGAAAAGTTGTGTTTTTTCTTTGTCATAAAAAAACCCATTGGACACATGATCTGGCATGAAAATTCTATTATGATTCCTATATTACCATTACTAGGTAATAGATTAAAATATATAATTTTTCATACATAGACAAATCATTGACTTCGTTGTATTCCTCTTTGTAAATAGCACAGAAATCTCGAATGTGCTGATGATTTCCTACACCTCGTGTGCGTGTTCAGGCGATGGAGGACTAGTTCACTGAAGAACAGTGAGCACCCCAGAAACCCTAAAATCAGGAGGTCATTCTCTCATCTCACAATTATATTACCTCACTCATCTAACTAGCCTATTTTACTGATGCATACTTTTTTTTTTTTGCGGTACTAGGGATTGAACCCAGGGGCATTCTACCTCCAAGCTCCACCCCCAGCCCTATTTTTTATTCTTTATTTTAAAACAGGTTCTCACTAAATTGCAGAGGGCCTCACTAAATAGCTGAGGGTGGCCGCAAACCTGTGATCTTCCTGTCTCAGCCTCCCAAGTACTGGGATTACAAGCATGCGCCACCATGCCTGGCTGACACATACATTTTAAATCATTGATCTATCCAGAGTATTGTCATTTCATTAAAAAAAAATCTGCTACAGGAGCAGAATGGACATTTTGATGTTTTAAGCACTGTTTTCTTTCTTTTTTTTTTTTTGCAGTAGTAGGGATTGAACCCAGGGGCATTCTACATCCGAGCTCGACCCCCAGCCCTATTTTTTATTCTTTATTTGGAAACAGGGTCTCACTAAGTTGCCAAGGGCCTCACAAATTAGCTGAGGCTGGCCACAAACCCGTATCCTCCTGTCTCAGCCTCCCAAGTACTGGGATTACAAGCGTGCGCGACCACGCCCGGCTGAAGCGCTGTTTTCCATATTCTCTTTAATACAAAATTCTACTCTTATATTTGTATTTCTTTTATCATACATATTTAATCTGTTTATAAACCTACTATTTAAAAATATATAGAAGGACGAGCATCACACCTGTAGAGCCACTGCTGCAGCCAAGTTCCCTCCCGCGCTGTCTCCAGAAACCCCGATTCTCTTAGGGTTCACGCCGTATTTTTTGAGAATATCTTCTTGTAAGAACCACTTTAAGGCACTGTATACATCTTCAAACTGGACTGGGAAATGATACTTAGGTGCTAATCTGTAGCTGTGGAGAGAACACATGGTTTTCATGTCACTCTTTAGTTCATGACAAACATAATATACGTTACAGAGTCAATTAATTTTGTCTGGTTTGTCGCGGACATAAGATGACTCACACAAGGTCTATGCCAGTGCATCTGGGCTCGATTGTTCAATATTGTGTTTTTTTAAACCCCGTCTACAGTGCTGTGTGCTTCTGTCTTCCCATATAGTACGCCACTGCGTGACTCTGCCACAACTCACTTATCTAGTAGCATGCTGATAGGCCAGCCATAGAAGGAAACATTAACATATGACATAATCATATCAGCGAGTCATTAAGCTGCAGAATCTTGCCACGTAGGAAATCTGGCCCAAACAAAACAACACAGCACTTACTTGGTAGATACGACAACAGCATCCAGTCTTTCTGCAGTCCATCGTGACAGTAGGTCGTAATTAGGAAAAGCTGAAATAAAAGGAATAAATGCAGGGTGTTAGTGAGGGGACAAAGGAAAGGAGAAACATGTTAACAAAAACCCACTGTGCTTGTTTTACCTTCCGGTTCTCCACCTGCTGCATGCTAAAGTAATAAGGAAATGAATCCAACGCTGTCTTATATCTAAGAAGCCACCCACCCACAGCTAAGTGCCATTTGTGTTCCCAGGGTTTTGTCCTCACCCTCCAGTGATGCTGTCAGACAACGCACGATCATCTCATCTCAGGTTCTCTCTCGCCCTCCACCCACACACCTCTCTCTGTTTGGTTCTCCTAACTTCCCACATCAATTGACAAGTTTTGCTTCATTTCAAGCCTGTAACACTCCTTCCCTGGACTAATTTATTCTTCCTCTCTGGAGTTCAGAGCTCTTAGCTTAGGCCCTGTGTAATCTCCATCCCAGTTCTATGTTGTCTTCATTGTAGGGAAATAGGAGAATATCAAGTACTCTGGGACTCAAGCGATTTTTCTCAGTCTGGGCTGTCTATCTCAGTGCTCCTACTTCTAAATATATTCCTTTTTCTACTGAAAATCTATACACCAAGAGATTTGCAGCCTTTGCTGCCAATCTTGATTACTTGGCTCTATCATTTTCTAAACTTATCATTTTATAATATACTGTACTAGTTAGTTAGAGACTGTCTCCATTAGAATGTAAGCTCCAGGTGTATTGTCTGGTCCAATACACCTATAGGGTTCATAGAGTGTTGACAGTTACCATTCATTTATGTGTAAATGAATTAACACATAAGATGCTCCAATAACATCAGCTGAAGAATGAGAGAAGCAGCAAGCTATGTTTCCTAAAAATAACTCAAAAACTTGGAAAACTTTTGTCTCTTCAACTCTACCTCTGCTGATGAGGAAAAAACACGTATGGGAAAGAATAACTTAGGGCTTAAAGGAAAAGAGTCAGAAAGGAAGAGATCAAAGCAAGAGAAGACAAAGTATCTACTCAGTTCAACTTCCCATTTTTTATTTCAAAATGATCAATCAAACTGATTAGACTCTTCTCACAAGAAGAAATACAAATGGCCAATAAATATATGAAGAAATGTTCAACATCATTAGCAATCAGGGAAATGCAAAACAAAACTACACTGAAATTCCATCTAACTCCAGTTAGAATGGAAATCATCAAGAATACAAACAATAATAAATGCTGGTGAAGATGTGGGGAAATGGGAACTTTCATACACTATTGGTGGGACTGCAAATTAGTGCAGCTGCTATGGAGATCAACGTGGAGGTGTCCCAGGAGACTGGGAATGGAGCCATCATATAACTCAGTTATACCTCTGCTGGGTATCTTTCCAAAGGAATTGAAAATAGAATACTATAGCAATACATGCATATCCATGTTTAGAGCAGCACAATTCACAATAGCCAAATTATGGAACCAGACTAGGTGTCCATTAACAGGTGAATGGCTTACAAAACTGGTATATGCACACAAAGGCATTTTACTCAGCCATAAAAAAAGATTGTCATTTGCAGGAATATGGATGGAACTAGACAACCTTATGCTGAGATTAACCAGTCTCAGAAAGCAAGTAGTTGTGTGTTTTCTCTCATATGTGAAGCTAGAGAGAAATTGGGTAACGAAAGAAATCTAAGATAAAAAGTAGAGACTCCAATGGCGCGATGGAGGGGGTGTAGGGAAGGGAGGAGGGGAGATAGAGATGTAATGGAGGTAAAGTTTAAAAAATACTATGTATATGTATGAAATTATTAATACCAATCTCAATGATATGTACAGCAAAGGGGAGGGAGTAGGGTGGGATGTTGAGGGAAACACACCAAGTGTTAATGTATATTCGTATTACACTCTACCTCAGTATGATGTATAACTACAATGCGCCAATAAAAGTACACACAGAGAGAGAGAGAGAGAGAGAGGGAGAGGACAAAAGAGATTGCAGTCCTAGTGAGAATTTTGCAAAATATGTCAGGGGCTGCAAGTTTTCATAGCATTGACTTACCAGCATTTCCTAAGCACCAGCCACCACCGTGGATGTAAAACATAGCCCTCCTTAGTGCCTCCGACTTCCTCTTTGGTACATATACAAAGACTGGAATGTTGTCAAATTTGGTCTGAGTCACAGTAACATTTTCATCTGAAGTTAGTGAGACTTTATCAATGTTCCAGGCCATCATAATTATATCAACAAAATGGCCAAGTCCCAGAAACTCAACAAATGTAGCCTAAAAATGAAATTCAAGCATATCTTTAGAATTCAAGTTCCAAATTTTAAAGGGGCTTATAAACATATAAGTACACACCAATCCTTCATTAGCCCAAATAAAAGGAACCAAATTCTCACTTTAGAATCTCCTTCATGCTTTTAGAAGGCCTGCAGAGATTCTGCCTACAGAGGTTGTTAAAAAGGAGGAAAAGTACCCATTAGGTCCTTATTCCATAAAAAGCATCAGGTTCCAGGCTTTAGGGTTCCAGAAATGAACAAGAAAAATCCTACCCTGAAGGCCCCCAGAGTTGAGTGTGAAGGACAGATGAGTGAACCGTGAGGAACTCGGAGATGGTCTGATGGAGCTGTGCACAGGTGCTTAGACAGCCCACTGGGTGAGCACACAAGCTGCCTGGGAGTAGCAAATGGAAAGGTGTTTTCAAACAAGAAGCACCATTTTTGCTGACTTTTCAAAGAAAGACCTTTCAACTAAACCCATGAAAAAGGAAAACCCTTCCCAGCAGAGGAGCTGGCTTAGCCTGGGATGAGGATGCTCCTGGTACAGACAGGTCTGCCTGCAGTGCTGGGTGCAGGAGGGCTGGGAGGAAGGGCTGAGTGGGCAGGGAGGGCAGCCTGTCTGCCTGCAGCCTGCCTCACTCAGAATAAGACCCTCTTCCCAGCACTCCCTGCATATTAATCTCAATAATATTCACAGCTTGCCTGTGTGGGGGTAGATAATATTATCATATCCAATTCAGAAATGAAGAAAATGAGTCCAGAGAAAGTAAGTTAGTAGACAAGACATACAGCCAGTTTGATTCTTCACTCATAACATATTTCTACAATAAAATAAGTGAATAGATACTCAAAGATTGCCAGACATTTGGGGGAAGTGAGCCAAACTAATCAGGAAACGCCAGATGAAACAAGGAAATAATTTACCAAAACAAAACAAAGAAATAATGCAGGAAGATGAAAATATATTCAAATAACTTTTCAAATGTATACCCTTTGAAAGCTGGGAAATTATGTGACAATTATGATTTATGTAAAAATTATGATTTATGTGAAAATTATGATTTATGTAAAAATTACGATTTATGTGAAAATTATGATTTATGTGAAATTATGATGATATTCATAAGTCATGGATGTGTTACAGAGTGATAGATAATCCCTCCTAGAAATAAATGTTATAGGGTAGTGATCTTTCTTCATTGCTCCTTGTCTCTGAGGACAGATTTCAAGCAGAAAGCAAGAAGGGAATATAAGAGGTTTATTAGGGGGGAAAGTTTAAGAGAGACCTTGATAAAGGGGTTACATTCCTGGAGTTGGTCACTTCACTGCAGTGGAAAGAAGACATTGAACAAAGAGGTTATGTTCCAGAAAACAGGTATGGAAAGGGCCACTCCCACAGAGTGGAAAACAATGGGGAGGTTTCCACCTGGAGAGCTGTATTCAGTCTGGAAACTTCCCTCTCATGTGCTTGCATTCAGAGAGGTCACCTTCTCTTTTCCTGCCACAGTTTTGTGTATCTACCCTGTTCTTCCCTTATGGGAAACGTCCCCATGGTGGTTAACTGAAACCCCAGGGGGCAGGTGTCTAAAGTGGCAACGTAAATGCTACCATAACTGCCAGAGACTGTCTTTGGGCAGGTGAGTTTAAACTCCTAACTTCTCTGTGGCTCTCTAACCACCACAGCTGGGCAGGGAATCCCCATATTTCCCTACATGAGGGTCCTTCCCAATCTCGCTCTGACCTGCTCATTTCTCTCTACATACCTAACAGATGAAAGGACCAAATAAAACCAGAAAGACTTCCAGAGTTAAAGAAATGCTAAAAAAAATCATAAACAGATAATTGATTAAATGAAAGATAAGAATTAATTGATACCAAAACTCAAAAAAAAAAAAAAACCAAAGACTTCTCACAAGAGGTAGTACAAAGAGAGAAAGTATTTGGGGGCGAGTCCCCTACTTAAAACTCCTTGATAGCTGTACATTACATGTAGCATTAAATTAAAACTTACTTCCAGTGCCCACAAAGTCCTGCATGATAGGGCAGCCAACCTCTCCAAATTAAATTGCCCCTATTTTCCCATTGATCCCAGAGATTTTATGTGATTTCTTGGATTTGTCAATACTTTGCATATGTTAATGTCTCTGCTGGAAAACTCCTTCCTTGGTATTCAGGGAGCTGGTTCCTTTCATCCTTCCAGTGTCTAACAAACATTTCTGCTTCCTAATGGCTTTCTCTGATCATAAATACAGTAGCCCTAACCAGGTATGGTGGTGCATGCCTGTAATCCCAGTACTTAGGAGGCTGAGACAGAAGGATCACAGGTTTGAGGCCAGCCTCAGCAACTTAGTGAGACCCTGTTTCAAAATAAAGAATAAAATAGGGCTGGGGGGGTGGCTTGGAGGTAGAACAGCCCCGGGTTCAATCCCCAGTAAGTAAATAAATAAATACAGTAGCCCTGCCTTTTCATTTACTCTCCTTCATCTCCTTCAAGACTCTTCTCATGATCTGAGAGCAGTCATTCACTTGATTTTAATTCATTACTTTCTCTCCCACATTTACATGCCTGTTCTGTGGGGTGAACTCATTGTTGACTTAATAGACTTTGAGTTGTTGATTAAGTGAAAAAGAAAAGTTCTGAAAAGAGAACTTGAAGGAACTGCAATAAGGAAAGAAGTAGTAGGGACATATACCCAAGGAGCCAGAGAGGCACCCCCATTTCTGCACACTGGGCCTCTCCTGGATCCCCCACCCCCGGCCAGCACCCACCAGGCTGCTTGCAGAGTTCACCCTGGAGAGTTTACTTAGTGGCCCTAATGCTACACTCCCAGTCGTAAGGAAGGCCTTCTATAACTGCTGCTGCTGCTGCTGCTGCTGGTGGTGGTAGTCAGAGGATCTCTGGCTTATTTCCCACATTTAAATAACACCAACACCTAAGATAGGAATTCCAAAAGTGACCTACTTTATGACATTAGTGCCCCGAAACAGAACACTTTTTCAGTACAATCTACCCAAATGGGTCCTTACTTATTGCTCTTGATATTTGTAAACACATCTCCAATACATATATATTGTCATATATATATATATATATATATATATATCTCATATATATATATATCATCTCATATATATACATCTCCTATATATATATATATATCATATATATATATGCAAGCAAGCAAACAAGCTATGTTTCTAAGTAGTATATAATCAATATTCATATCACTTATACTAAAAAGATGAATACAACAATAAATCAAACACCAAATGCTGGAAAACTCACTTCATTGGATCAAATGGTTGCCTATGCATGTCTGGATTCATAAAACTCCACACTTACCAAATGTAGAAACGTTTTCAGAGGTGCATTTAACCACATTAGTTTCCATGGCTCCTCAATTTTTTCCGGGAGAGGTGTATAAATATAATATGCAATAAAGACCCCTGCCATCAGAAGGAACCATGACTTTCTTCCCATGCTGCAGTTTCTGTTTCTCTGTCTTCAGAAACACAGAAAGTCAACTCCCTGTGTGTGCCTGAATAGAAGACTTTATCAGCCTGCGTGCTCCAGCTCCACCCAGACACTGCCCTTTGAATACAGCGTTGCTCACTTAGATTAAGGGTTGGCATAATATGGATAAAATTTCATTGGTTAAACAGCAGTGACCCCGTTGATTATAAGTCCAGGGCTTAATGAGTAATAGGAGATCCAGACAAGTTCTGCCAATGATCATACTCGTATCTGTGGTCCATAAACAAGTACGTGTTGAGCAAGAAGTTGAAGGAAAATTCTCTAACACAATTGTCCATTGAAAATATAAAGGGTGCAGAGTCTTTTTTGTAAGATAGCTCATCATAGAATATGGAAAAGCAAAAGAACAGATTTTTCAATTGTTGAGGGTATAGGAAACACAAAGCCATTATCTCTGCCCCTACAAAATTTACATTATCTCAAAAGAGTCAGAAATGTTAGAAAGTAGTTAATATCTTCAGAGGGGTGTTATAAAAATCAATGATGATAGTAATGATAGCAATCACAGTGAGTGCTTATTAATTATCTATTCTGTGAACCAGGTCCTATGCTAAGTGATTTATATATAGAACCTTAATGAGTTCTAAAAATAAATCTATAAGATCAGTATTATTGATTTCCAGGAATGAATAATGTTTTAAGATGGTTAAATAATATGATCAGGGCCACAAACCTTCAAAAATTAGAGCCAGAAGCCAGGCGTGGTGGCGTATGCTTGTAATCTCAGTACTTGGGAGGCTAAGACAGGAGGATCGCAGGTTTGTGGCCAGCCTCAGCTATTTAGTGAGGCCCTCTGCAACTTAGTGAGACCCTGTTTCAAAATAAGGAATAAAAAATAGGGCTGGGGGTGTAGCTCAGAGGTATAATGCCCCTGGGATCAATCCCCAGTACTAAAAAATAAATAAATATAAATAAAAATAAAAAGAGCTCTTTAAGCCTTTAACACACACACACACACACACACACACACACACACACACACAC
>PVJS01061318.1:0-11028 GCA_004027185.1 Glis glis | reverse complement strand
CACTGAGAATGATGTTGGTATAATCTCATATGTACACATTGTTTATGACAGTAATTCCATAGATTCACTTCTTTCTTGCCCTTCCCCTTCCCTTGTACCCCTTCCCTTGCACCACTGAGGGTTCCCTGTTGTCATTGGAGTCCCTTTTGTGTCCCCACTACTCCCTAGGTTGCGCATATTAATGAAAACATATGTCCCTTCTTTTTTTGTGATTGGCTAATCTCACTTAACCTAATGTTTAGATATTACACTTTAACTGGACCTAGAAATACAAGAATTTGTTTCTGGACAAGCGTGAGGAGTACATTTCCATGGAAGTGAGTGGTGGGGTGGGGGGTGTGGCCCGACATGTAGAGTCTGTTAAGGCCTGCTAGAGGAAATTGGGAGGGACTGAGTCCCAAAGAAGAAAACCTACTCAGCTGAAGAATGGGAGAAGCGTGTTCCAGGCAGAGAACAGCGCCAACATGGACAGGGAAGGAAGGCTGAGATCGTGTCAGTTGGGTCGTTTTGGGGCTCTAATCCTGGAGCACAGTCATCCTAAAGGCACGGGTGGAATCCATGCCTGTACCGTCACTGCTTTCCTCCCTTTGTCCCCTGATCTATAAAAGGGAGTTGTTTGCTAAGTCGCCATATGTCCCCTATTATCAAGCTGCCAGAACTTTATGTTTTGAGTCCTTGGAACTCTTATTCTCAGAATAGGAAAGGGGAAGAGATTTAGAAATAGTATCATCTTCCCCTGGGTATAGAGAAGGGCATCTTTTGTAACCAAATGCAGATCCCCGGAGATTGGCATTAGGAGATTTTCCCCACAGAGAAGAGCAGCTGGGCTTTAGGTCCCCACCTCTTGTCCCTCAAGATTCACCTTCCCTTCAGAAGGTTACCACTGCCACCTTCACCCTGCCGTAGTCCAGATGTGAACACAAGACTCTTCCCTCACTCACCTCTGGCCCAGCTGACATGAGACTGGAACATCCAAATCTGGCTTTACTAAAGGTGTAGGCAAGACAAAAGGGATATTAGGAACTTACAAGTTTGCTTTCCAAGTTTTACAGACTCTGGTTCAACCCAGCTCCCTGCCTGCCATTGTTTAGGGGTGCTGTTGTAGAACCAGCACCCTTGGACCTATTCCAAAATAGCTGCCCTTTATTTTATTTTATTTTATTTTATTTTATTTTATTTTATTTTATTTTACTTTACTTGTTTTATTTTATTATTTTGTTTTTTTTTTAATTTAATTTTATTTATTTTATTTTTGGCACTGGGAATTGAACCCAGGGGCATTCTACCTCTGGGCTACACCCCAGCCCTATTTTTTAATCTTTATTCTGAAACGGTCTCACTAAGTTGCGGAGGGCCTCACTAAGTAGCTGAGGCTGGCCGTGAACCCTGATCCTCCGGTCTCAGCCTCCCAAGTACTGGGATTACAAGCGTGTGCCACCACGCCCGGCTCATTTAACTTTTTAATCCTCTGTGAAATGAGGATTTCACATTATCTCATTTTGTAGACAAGGAAACAAGTTCAAAGAATCAATGAAGTGCCACGGCTAAAATCCAGAACTAGATCTTGACTCCAGATCTTGTGCTTTTCTCTTCAAACATTTAAAAATCTCCATTTGTTGTCAAATGTCAGCTGTTAAAGATGTGTTTCCTATTTCCCCCTACCGTTATTTCACAGTTGTTCAGGGGATGAAGGAAGCTCAGGAAAGGCTGACGGGTGATGCCTTCAGAGAGAAACACCTCCAGGATGAGTTGTAACAGGAATGTTCCCCTTCTTTCATCAAAGTTAATTTTCTGGAAGGAAAACAGCAGGGGAGGGAATATTGAGGAATCGCCCAGAACAATGAAACTGACCAGGAAACCTTGCTTCTACCTGCCCTGGGAGGAGCTCTCACCATGGAAGAGACCTGCTGACAGAAGCTGCTCTGCGTGTTTGTGGGTTCAGTGGAGTGTGGCAGGCTTCCTGCTCCCTGTCACCTAAATGTCCATTTGTCTTTGAATGTCGAGAATGAACCTTTTGAAACAAAACTTGAGCCACTTGGAGGTTTACTCCTCCCACTTCAGTATTTGGGTCTTTTCCCACATTTCCTCCCACTTATTCACGTTGGTGAAAGGAGACCAACAGCATCTTTTCTACGATGTTAAAATTGCTGGAATAGCAAATTTTTTTTAAGAAAACAGTAAATCCTAAATGTAAATCAATATTTCTACCCCCTGTCAAGGAGACCAGCCTGCTTTTTCCCTTTTTCTCCTGGGAATGATCTTGGGCTTCTTTCTGAATCTCTGCAACCTCCTTCCTCTCCTGCTCCGGCTTCCCTGTTTGCACGCATGCGTGTGCAGGACTGGCTGTGTGCGTGGACTGAGCCCCAGCTGGAAGCATGCTTTCCCTTGTTACTGTTGGAGAAACTCAAACCTTCAAGCCCTAGGTGGAGCCATTTTTGTCAAGTCATCAACTGTATTTTTGTACTGGGGTTAAAAAAAAAGATAAAATACTAATTGTTCTATTAAACTTTAATAAAACTTTAAAAAGATATGTGCAGTGGTGTCCTCTTTGTTACCGGAGAAAAAGGGAGGGAAGGAGATCACTTCAGGAAGAAAACTGACCTTGAGGGCCTGTCTAGGAGTCTTAACCTAGGAGTCCTGCTCTTTTACCACCACATCCAAATGCCAAGGCTCAAGCTGGGTGTAGTGGTGCACGCCTGTAATCCCCATACTTGGGAGGCTGAGAAAGAAGGATCACAGGTTCCAGGCCAGCCTTAGCAACTTAGGTCCTTAGCAACTTAGTGAGACCTTGTTTCAAATAAAAAACAAAATAGGGCTGGGGTGTAGTTCAGAGGTGGAATGCCCATGGTGTGTGTATTGGGGGTGTGGTACTGGCGATCAAACCCAGGGACATTCTACCTCTAAACTATACCCCCAGACCTATTTTCTTTTTATTTATTTTTATTTTTATTTATTTATTTATTTATTTATTTATTTATTTATTTTTGCAGTACCGGGGATTGAACACAGGGGCATTCTACCTCTGCGCTACGCCCCCGGCCCTATTTTTTATACTTTATTTTCAGACCAGGTCTCACAAAGTTGCGGAGGGCCTTGCTAAGTAGAGAGAGAGATAGGGAGAGAGAAAGAGAGAGAGAGAGAGAGCATGCGCGCACGTGCTGAGGCTGGCCACGAACCCGGATCCTCCGGTCTCCGCCTCCCAAAGTACTGGGATTACAAGTGTGCGCCACCACGCCCGGCTTCTTTTTATTATTTTGAAACAGGGTCTCATGAAGTTGCTGACAGCCTCACTAAGTTGCTGAGGCTGGCTGTGAACCTGTGAACCTCCTGTCTCAGCCTCCCAAGTACTGGAATTACAGGCGAGTGCCACTGCGCCTGGCCACATTTTCTTTCTGTTATTCCTACACAACCCATTTTGAGCCACATATTCCAGAGATTCTTCCCTGACCTTCCTCATGAGGATAAAGTGCCCCTCCCCCAAGTCACCCGCACCACTTTCTACTGAAGTTACTGATTTCGCACCTGTGGCATCAGGTGCCGGTTCTCTTTAGTGCAGAGACCATTGAGGCTATTCCTCTGTCCTTGTGAGGCTAGGTCCCCAAACTTGTGTTTTCAAATGACTTGCCAAATTCTATGATAGGTTCTTTTTAGCCATTCTCTTTAAATACCATCAATGGTCCTGTAGGATAGGCGTTAGCCTCGTTTTATAGAAAAGGGAACTTCAAAGAAGGAAGTGATTGACCTTCAGGTCCTAGAATAAATACTAGATTCTAACCACTGCTATCTGACTCCAAATTCATGCTTTCCGCACCACATTACTTTCTTTACATTCTGAGCTGTGACTCATTGGAACAGGAGTTTTCAACATGGGGCATGTAGAGACTTTATAAGGGATGCATGGGCACACAAACTTTAATGAATTGATTTCCAGATCTTAAAAGCGATTTCCCCAAAAATTAAATGTAGAATTACCATGTGACCCAGCAATTCCACTTTTGGGTATATACCCAAAATAATTAAAAAGAGAATCTTGAACAGGTATTTATATGCCCATATTTATAACAGCATTATTCACAATAGCCCAAAGGTGGAAGCAACCCAAGTGTCTGTTGATGAATAAACAAAATGTATATGCAATGGAATATTGCCTTAAGAAGAAAGGAAATTCGCCTGTAATTCCAGTACTTGGGAGGCTGACACAGGAGGAGTATAGGTTCAAGGCCAGCCTCATAGCAACTTAGTGAGACCCTGTTTCAAAATAAAAATAAAAAGGGCTTGGGGTGAAGCCAGGCGTGGTGGCACATGCTTGTAATCCCAGTACTTGGGAGGCTGAGACAGGTGGATTGCAGGTTCGAGGACAGCCTCAGCAAGTAGTGAGACTCATCAACCTAGTGAGACCCTGTTTCAAAATAAGAATAAAACGGGGCTGGAGGTGTAGCTTGGAGGTAGAATGCCCCTGGGTTCAATCCCCATAAACACACACACACACACGGGGGGGGGGGGGGGCTTGGGGTATAGCTCAGGGGTAGAATGCCCCTGGGTTAAATCCCCAGTACCAAAAAAAAGAAGAAGAAAAAGAAGAGAAATTCTGATGTACTACAACATGGATAAACCTTGAAGACAATGCAAAGTGAAATAAGACACAAAAGGACACATATTGTATGAGTCCTCCTACAGAAGGTACCTAAAATAGTCAGCCTCATAGAGATGAAAAGTAGAATGGTGGTCGCCAGGGACTGGGGAATGGGGAGTTAGTTTAGTAGGTGCAGAGCTTCAGATTGAGAAGATTAAAAAAAAAAGTTCTGGTAAGCTGGGCACAGTGGCATATGCTTATAATCCCAACTACTTGGGAGGCTGAGGCAGGAGGATGGTAAGTTCAAAGCTAGCCTCAGCAAAATAGTGAGACCCTGTCTCAAGATAAAAACTTAAAGGGTTGGAGGTGTAGCTCCATGGTCAAGTACGCTTGCCTTCAGTCCCCAGACACACACACAAAAGCTCTGGAGATGGTGGTGATGGTTGTAAAACAGTGTGAATGCATTTAACGCCATTGAACTTAAAATGATTACACCACTTAAAAATGATTACAATGAGGCCAGGCATGGTGGTGCATGCTTGTAATCCCAGTACTTTGGGAGGCGGAGACCGGAGGATCCGGGTTCGCGGCCAGCCTCAGCTCTCTCGCTCTCTCTCCCTGTCTCTCTCTCTCTCTCTCTCTCTCTCTCTCTCTCTCTCTCTCCTTAGTGAGGCCCTCCGCAACTTCGTGAGACCCGGTTTCAAAATAAAGTATAAAAAATAGGGCCGGGGGCGTAGCGCGGAGGTAGAACGCCCCTGCGTTCAATCCCCGGTACCGCAAAAAAAAAAAAAAAATGATTACAATGTGTGAATGCATTTAATGCCATTGAACTTAAAAATGATTACATCACTTAAAAATGATTACAATGGTAACTCTTATGTATATTTTACCACAATTAAAAAGATGATATCCCAGAAAATGTCAAGATAGTCCCTTCTCCGCTTCCTTGTCACTGCTCACCTTTTCCCACTTAACAGAAAAAGACAAGAAACCAAAGACATACCTCTCACCCTACTAGGATACCAAAGGAAAGCTGACATACTGCTAAGCTTCCTTGCTGAGAGGCTTTTTGTCTTGTACAGAGTTCCATTCTACACATAGTCTGTAAAGAGCAAACCCTGACATTATAAAAGGGCAGTTTAAGCCAGGCGTGGTGGCACACCCTTGTAATCCCAGTACTTGGGAGATTGAGACTGGAGGATCGCAGGTTCAAAACCAGACTTAGCAACCTAAGTGAGGCTGTCAGCAACTTAATGAGACCCTGTTTCCAAATAAAAAAAGAGGGCTGGGGGTGTAGCTTAGAGATAGAACGCCCCTGAGCTCCATCCCCAGTACCACACACACAAAAAAGTAAATAAATAAATAAAAATTAAACAAAAATTTTTAAAGGTTTGGGTAACAATGCATAACTTAGATTGATTCATAATTCAAATTAATATTTTAGAAATTCTAGCAGTCTCACAGGAAAGAGAGTTTTGCTTTTTGTGTGTGTGTGTGTGGTACTGGGGGTGGAACCCAGAGGCATTCTACCTCCAGGCTACACCCCAGCCCTATTTTTATTTTTTGTTTGGAAATAGGGTCTCACTAGGTTGATGAGAGTTTTACACTTGCCGAGGCTGTCCTTGAACCTGCGATTCTCCTGTCTCAGCCTCCCAAGTACTGGGATTACAGGCATGTGCCACCACACCGGCTCCTGAGATTTTTACTTTCTATCTGAGGAGGAAGCCGCCCCATGGAGGGGGCAAATGCTGAGAAAATGACAGTGAAACTTAGTTGGAGTCGGTGGATGAAGTCAACCTTGAATCCCACTATTTCTGGACTTCCAGATATGTGAGCTGGTACATGCCCTTATTTTTTTTTTTAATTTTTATTTGTGGTACTAGGGATTGAACCCAGAGGCATTCTACCTTTGAGTTACACCCCTAGTCCTATTTTATTTCTTATTTGGAAACAGGGTCTCACTAGTTTGGTGAGAGTCTCACTACTTGCTGAGGCTGTCCTCGAACCTGCGATCCTCCTGTCTCAGCCTCCCAAGTACTAGGATTACAGGTGTGCACCACCATGCCCAGCCATTCCCTTATTTTTAAGCTAACTGAAACTCAGGACCCCATTACTTGCCACGAAAAACATAAGAGAAATATCACCTAACATCTTGGCCTCTCATTTATTCGACTTCCTCAGCACCAATGATTTCCACCGTATCTCATCCACACACTCGAATGGTCTCACCTTGCTGTCTCTCAAACTGTTCCACTTCTGAAATCTTACACCTAGAAATCCATTCTCTGACCACTCACCTATTTGTCCTCTCAACCTAGCTGATCAGCATCTTCCCTGACACTCTGACCTTATGCAGATCTGATGTAACTCTTCAGTTTCCACTGCTGAATCTATGGACCTTCCTATATCTGTCCCATCTCCTCCTCCCTCCTAATTCTAGTGGAGGAGGTGGCTTCTACTTATCCTTCTACTGAGCTCTGGAGCCATCCCCTCCTTGTCCTTGGCTTTTTTTGTTTGTTTGTTTGTTTGTTTGTTACCAGAACATGCCTTTCTCTCTCTTTTATATCATCAGTCTGTCTCTACGAGATCAGCCTGGTGCAAATTTAAACAATCTCTGTTCTTTCCCATCTATGAACAAGTGATCTGTGGGCTTTGTGCGTCCCTCCGGCCTGACCCATGCTATCGACCTTTCCTCATCTCTTATTCTTCCTCCCCCCTCCTACTGCTTTACTCTGGCTTCTGCCTTCACAGGTCCACCCAATGGTTCCTCTTACAGTAAAGGGAAAAGATGTGGACTTGGGAAGTGGTGAGGGAAGTTTGAGCTGATAAAATCATTTTTGAAAAGTCTCTTTCTAATTTAGACTTGCATCAATAATATTTGATTCAACTTCCCAGGAATACTGGATAATATGTATTTTTAAAAAAACTTATGGATTGACCTCAGGGGGGTTTTACCTCTGAGTTACACCCCTGTCCCTATTTTATTTTAATTGTGAAGTAGGGTCTCATGGCCAGGCATGGTGGCACACTCCTGTAATCTCAGTACTTGGGAGGCTGAGACAGGAGAATCACAGGTTCAAGATGAGCCTCAGCAATTTAGTGAGACTCTCAGCAACCTAGTGGAACCCTGCTTCAAAACAAAATATAAAAAGGGCTGGGGGTGTAGCTCAGGAGTAGAATGCCTCTGGGTTTAGTCTCTAGTGCCAAAAGAGAAAGAAGAAAGAAAGAGAGAGAGAGAGAGAGAGAGAGAGAGAGAGAGAGAGAGAAAAGAAGAAAGAAAGAAAGAAAGAAAGAAAGAAAGAAAGAAAGAAAGAAAGCAAGCTCTTTAAATTGCTGAGGCTGGCCTTGAACCTGTGATCCAATCTTCTTTTCTCAGCCTCTCAAGTACTGGGATTACAGGTGTGTGCCACCAGGCCTGGCTCAAACCAATGTATTTTTGTACATTGCTTTAGGACCCCTAAAGGATCACAAGTAGTGAAAAAGAGGAAATGGAGGTCCTGGTGGTCTTTCCTTGATAGTGTGTGTGTGTGTTGTGCGTGTGTGTGTGTGTGTGTGTGTGTGTGTGTGTGTGTGTTTTGCTGAGGATACAGCCCAGGACCTCCTGCATGCTAGACAAGCACTGTACCACTGAGCTAAACCCCCAGTCTTCTAACCTCCTTCTAACTTCACCCATTAATCACCAATTACTATTCATTTTCTCTCCTTTTTTTTTTTTGAGCTGGGGAGGGGCTCTCATTATGTTGCCCAGGCTGATCTCAAACTCATAGCTCAAGCAATCCTCCTGGCTTTGCCTCCCGAGTAGCTGAGACTATCATACCCACCATGCCTGGTTAAATGTATTTTTTTCATGGTACAGGGGATTGAACCCAGGGGTATGCTACCTCTGAGCTATACCCCCAGCCCTATTTTCTATTCTTTATTTTGAAACAGGGTCTCACTAAGTTGCAGAGGGCCTCACTAAGTAGCTGAGGCTGTCCATGAACCCAGATCCTCTGGTCTCAGCCTCCCAAGTACTGGGATTACAAGCATGTGCCACCACACCCGGCTTATAAATATTTTATATTTTATGTGTTTACATATTAATGGTATTGCTAAATAAATAAATAGATATTTAAGTGGTTTTCTTGCATCTATCCTTGCTCCTTTGTCCAACTGTTCCCCACAGGACTATGTTCTCTCTCTCTCTTTTTGGTACTGGGGATTGAACCCAGGGGCATTCTACCTCCAAGCTACACCCCAGCCATTTTTATTTTTGTTTTGAAACAGGGTCTTGCTAGGTTGCTGAAAGTCTTGCTACATTGCTGAGACTGTCCTTGAACCTGCTATCCCTCCTGTCTCAGCCTCCCAAGTACTGGGATTATAGGTATACGCCACTAGGCCTGGCTAGGACTGCTCTCTTTATAATATAATTTGCTTATTTCCCTACTTGAAACTCTTCATCGTCTCTCTTCCTCTATTACACATCAAGATAAAATAAAAAATCAATATTGTTGAAATAGATGGCATAATTTGGCTCCCAACTCTCTGATTTCACTGCATATTTTTCTCTTATTCTAATGCATTTCAGCCACACTTGCCTTCTTTCCATGTTTCAGAGTTTCTCGTGGCCTTTACACGTGCAGTCCCATCTACTAGAAGAATTCTTCCCCAACTCTTCCCCTAACTCTCATTCTTCAGAAATCCTACTTAAATGTTACTTTGTGAAACCTTCCCTGATCATGCCCCTAAAATAGCCTTTTCTTCTTTTCACTGTTTTTCCTTCAAAATAATCATCACAATGGTAATTAATTATTAGTGTGATTATTTGTTTAATGTCTACCTTCCTCAGTCAGAATGTAAGTTATATGAGGATAGGGACCGTGTCTGCACATCTTTGTATTTCTAGTGCTCAGTGCCTGCAGCCATGTCTGGTGCATCATCAATGAATAGTTATTGAATAAAAGAATGGGCAGTGTTAGCCAGGTGATGGTGCACGCCTGCAATCCCAGTACTTGGGAGGCTGAGACAGGAGGATCTCAGGTTCGAGGACAGCCTCAGCAAGTAGTAAGGCTCTCATCAACCTTGTGAGACCCTGTTTCAAAATAAAAATAAAATAAGGTGGCTGGGGGTGTAACTTGGAGGTAGAATGCCCCTGTGTTTAATCCCCAGTACTACACACACACACACACACACACACACACACACACACAAAGTGGGCAATGTTAGAGCTGGGCATGATGGCGCACGCTTGTAATCCTAGTACTGGGGAGGCTGAGACCGGAGGATATGGGTTCGAGGACAGCCTCAGCAACTTAGTGAGGCCCCCCTCAACTTAGTGAGACCCTGTTTCAAAATAAAGAATAGAAAATAGGGCTGGGGGTGTAGCTTAGAGGTAGAATGCCCCTGGGTTCAATCCTCGGTACCTCAAAAAAAAAAACCAAAGTGGGCAATGTTAACTTCCTAGGGCTAAACATCTTACTTTAACCATTGTGTACTAATGGGAAGGTCCAGAAGTAGTACAAAGGAAGAAGTGATTCAATTCTCTCCAAGTAAGGATAATGTGGCTGGGCTTGGCGGTACATGCCTGTAATCTCAGTAGTTGGGAGGCTGGTACAGGAGGATTGCAGATTTGAGGACAGCCTCAGCAGTTTAAAGAGACTCCACAACCTGGTGAGACCCCATTTCCAAACAAAAAATAAAAAGGGTTGGAGGTGTAGCTCAGAGGCAGAAAGCCCCTGGATTCAATCCTCAATAGCAGAAAAAGGAGGAGGAAGAGGAGGAGGAGGAGGGTGTGGCAAGATAAATAGGAAGTGATTTTCCAGATAAGGAGAGGTGTTGAGGAAGGCTTCTAAGCTAGAGACAAAGGCTTGGACAAAAATGTTGAGATATAGCCGGGCATGGTGGCACATGCTTGTAATCCCAGCACTTGGGAGACTGAGACAGGAGGAATGCAGGTTCGCGGCCAGCCTCAGCTACCTAGTGAGGCCCTCCGCAACTTAGTGAGAACCTGTTTCAAAATAAAGAATAAAAAATAGGGCTGGGGGTGTAATTTGAAGGTAGAATGCCCCTGGGTTCAATCCCCAGTACCGCAAATATAAATAAATAAATAAATTAATTAATTAATTAATTTAATTAAATAAAAATAAATGCTGAGATATAAAGCAGTTTCTGGGAACTCTCAGTCATGCTGTGTGGGCAGAGCATAAGGCCCAAGGGTGCTGGTGGAGAGAAAAAGACCTGATTGAATTTGCTAAGGAGGTTGGATTACATTGCTGAGTTTTTTCAGTGATTCTATTTGTTTATTTATTTTATTTTTTTTTTTTTTGGTGTGGTACCGGGGATTGAACGCAGGGGTGTTTTACCTCCGCGCTATGCCCCTGGCCCTATTTTTTATATTTTATTTTGAAACCGGGTCTCACGAAGTTGCGGAGGGCCTCACTAAGTAGAGAGAGAGAGAGAGAGAGAGAGAGAGAGAG
>PVJS01061317.1:0-11025 GCA_004027185.1 Glis glis | reverse complement strand
AAAAAAAAAAAAAAAAAAAAAAAAAAAAATTTAAAAGCAAATTGCAACAAAGCACCCACACAAAAAGGAATGATAGAGTTACACATATATATATAACTCTATCTCCATTCCATTTTTACGCTTAAAAAACTTGCATCTAGAATTTAACAGACTGACATAAATGTGGTCTCTGGGGCGTGTGATATGGTCTTCTGAGTTTGTGAGGTTACCAGCGCAAAGTATTTCTAATGCTTCTCTATTATTCATGTAACTTGTCAGATACTGAATCATACTCAATGCATAATGCAATTCACATTTTCAATACCATGCACTTGATTTCATTTATCTTGTTTGCTCGAGTACTATGGACACCAGAGAAGCTTACGTTGAGCGATCTTAGAACTGATGGAGAAGGCCAGAGGCTGGAGATTTTGGGAAAATATTTAAAAATAATTCAAGATTAAATGATGAAAACAGAACATGTAAAATATAGCCAAACACAACAATCCTCTAGTTTAAAATGGGTTCTGAAAAGCAGTCATTGGCCCAGCTTATCCCAATTCCCCCCCATACACACACATACACACACACACACACACACACACACACACACACACACAAATAAAACAAACATACAAACACCTCAGAAAGGATGAATTCTCATGTTGTCACTAAATCTGGTCTTGAAGTTAACAAGTATATTCTAATACCAGATTATTCTAATACAATATCTGTAAGTTTTCACTTGTAAGAATTAAAATGACAACAATCTCTTCTATGTTTCATGTAATGAGAAACAGGGGGAAGCAGTTCACCTGACAGTAGTTCCTTTACGCCTGGCTTTATGCCTGGCTCAGAACATTGACTATACTAGACACAGGCATCTAGACTCAAGCTGACAGTGCTCCTTTCTAGAGCAGCACAGAACTGTCTCCTCCTTCTTCCTGACTTCTGAGTGTAAACAGAAAGAGATGGTCTACTCAAACCCACAGAAATCCAGGCACAGTGTCCATGGTCAGCTTTGGGAGGTAGTGTTACATATGCAGGGATTAAAGTGTAAATGCAGGGTCAGGACCAAGCACAGATTCACTTCAGGCAGTAGGACTGCAGCAGACAAAACCTGCTAAGCCCTGGGAATTAAGAGTTGAGCAGGAGCTCACTAGCGGAAGGAATAGGCCAGAAGCCAGGAAGATTATGCAACAGGTTACCCCAGATAGACATTTTTTTTTGTGGTACCAGGGATTGAATCCAGGGGCTTTCTACCTTCCCGCTACACCCCCGGCCCTATTTTTTTATACTTTATTTTGAAACCAGGTCTCACGATTTTGTGGAGGCCTCACTAAGTAGCTGAGGCTGGCCACGAACCTGGATCCTCTGGTCTCTGCCTCCCAAGTACTGGAATTACAAGCGTGCACCACCACGCCTGGCGCCAGATAGACATTTTTTTTATTGTGGGATAAATTTTTAAAATTTTAATCATGGAACATACAAAAAGATACTCCACAACAAGAAAAAGGTTTTTTTTTTTTTTTTTGCAGTACCGGGGATTGAATCCAGGGGCGTTCTACCTCCGCGCTACACCCCCGGCCCTATTTTTTATACTTTATTTTGAAACCAGGTCTCACGAAGTTGCGGAGGGCCTCACTAAGTAGAGAGGGAGAGAGACAGGGAGAGAGAGAGAGAGAGAGAGAGAGTGAGCTGAGGTTGGCCACGAACCCGGATCCTCTGGTCTCTGCCTCCCAAAGTACTGGGATTACAAGCGTGCGCCACCACGCCCGGCTAAGAAAAAGGTATTTATCGTTGTAAGGATTCAAATGAAGAGTGAAACTGTGAGCCAATGAACTACAAGAACCAAAATATTAAATTGGAATATTGTTTGGTAGGTCTTACTAACAAAGGCAGGTGTTTTCTCATTTTTCCTGTGCATCTTTAGCTATATTTCTTAGACTCCCGAATCATGGTCAAGACTAAGGCTTTCGCAATGTGAAAGGAGTGAATGGATGTCACTGGATGGAAAAACAAAACAAAACAAAACAAACAAAACTAGCCTCCAAAATTCTTGCCCTGGAAATGCACTTTTTTTTCTAATTAATTAGAAATAGAGATAACTAAAGCACTCCTGGAAGGTGAACATTGAAAACTTTTTACATTGTGCAGAGCTCCCATGCACAATGATGGAATAGAACAATTAACTTTGACAATAAGAAAGACTAGAAAACATGGATAATTTTCTTATAATTGTTATTAAATCTGCTTGAGGAAACCCAATAGCTAACAAAGTAGGGAAGATCTACAGGAATAAGGTTAACGAAAAGAAAAGATAAATGAACTAAATGAACCCAGTACTTGGAGACAGTTTCTCTTAAAGGCAGCTACCAATTCAGGAAAGGGTGAGTGAGCAGATAGAAAGCCAAGAAGGACTTCTGACCAACTGAGAACACTCTAGGGACACAGATGGAGGTCTAGCAACCACTAAGGGTTAGGAGACTTATGCAGATTTTGCTAAAAACCAGAAGCCTACACCATAGACTAAAACTAAGTTGGACATAGACCAGCTCTTGCAGGGACTGACACCAATCTTGAATTGCTTGAATTCAGTTTTAGTGATTGCAATCATCCTGGGTTGCTAATGCTAGTAGGTGTCTGCTGAAAGCATACTCATTTTTTTTAAATGAAGCTTTTTGGGGTATGATTTATAATTGGTTAAATTCTCCACTTTTAGTGTACAATACTATGAAGTTTGACAAGTACATACACTCATGTAGCTACCACCATGATAAAGATACACAATGCTCTCCTCCTCCTCCTCCTCCTCCTCCTTCTCCTCCTCCTCCTCCTTCTTTTTCATGCTATGGATTGAACTCAGCACCTCACCCTATGCTAAGCAAGTATCCTTCCACTAAGCTACATCCCCAACCTCTAGAATACTTCTATTATCTCAAAACATTCCCTCATATCCCTGTGTGATCAATCCCTTTCCCCACACATTGCTCATGGCAACAACTGATTCCATTTTTGTCACTATAATTTTGTCTTTTCTAGGATGTAATATAAGTAGAACCATGTAATATATTGCCTTTTAAGTCACTATTTTCACTTAGCGTAGTGCATTTGAAATTTATTTTTGTATGCGTAAGACAATCATTGGTGTGGATGTACAACAGTTTACCATTGGCCAATTCATGAACATTTAAATGGTCTCCATTTGGGGGCCTTTTAAAAAATGAAGCTTATATATACATTGTCGTACATTTGTGTGAGCATGTATTTTTTGTTTCCCCTGGATGTGGTTTGTTCCACAAGTGTTCATGATGGAAGCTTGGTCTCTAGTGTGGTGGTGTGGGAGGTAGTGGAACTTGTAAGAAGTGGGGCCTCATGGGAGGACCTTAGATTGTTTGGTGCATGACCTTGACAGTGATTGAGGTATTTTTGCGGGATCCTGACATAGTTCTTATGAGAGGGCTGTTATAATAGAACAGGCTTGGCCATTCCCAGCCTCTTTGGCTTCCTGTCTGGTGAGGTGTTCTCTTCCGATTGTATGTACCAAGCCACGTTGGTTCCATCCCCCTTGAGGTGATGTAGTTAAGGGAGCCCACACTAGAGCCAACACTATGCTGTTTGGACTTTCAGTCTCCAAAACTGTGAGCTAAATAAACCTCTTTTCTTTATAATTACCCACCTCAGTTATTTTGTCAAAGTAATGGAAAATGGTGTGTATAAATTTTTTTGTCGCTCTGACCAAAATACCCGACATTAGCAACTTAGAGGAGAAAAAGGTTACTTTGAACTCATAGCTTCAGAGCCTCATTTCATGGTGAGCTGGTTCTAAGGCAGAAACATCATGGTGTCAGGGCATGGCACAAAAAACCTTCTCAGCTCATGGCAGCCAGAAAGCAGAGAGAGGTAGAGAGAAAGGGGCCACCCCGCCTCCCCAGTGATCTACTGTCTGCAGTCACACCATATCTACCTACGGTTACCACTCAGTAAATTCATTCAAATCACTAATCCATCAAATGGATTCACCTATTGATGAGGTTAAAGTTATTTTATATCTGAGCACTGCTCCATTGCCAAACAGGTAGGCTTTCTTGGGGAACATTCCAGATCTAAACCATAACACAAACTAATACAGTGACTGGAACACTTGCATTCCTATCAACAATGTGTGGACCTTTCAGTTGCTGAATACACTGGCAAACACTTGGTGTGGTTAGGATTTTCTTTCCCCTTCTCCTCCCTCCCTCTCTCCCTTCCATCCTTCCTTCCTTCCTTCCTTCCTTCCTTCCTTCCTTCCTTCCTTCTTTAAAAAAAAAGAAAAATAGCCATTCTAAGTGTACAGTTTAAATTTGTCTCATAATATTGAATTTATTTTCATGTCCTTATTTTTTATTAATTCATCTTCTTAGATGTTCAAGTTTTGGGACTATATTTTTAATTTTGTTGTTAGTGCTGTTATTTTCCTAGCTGGTTGTAAAAATTCATTGTGTATTCTGGATACAAGTCCTTTATCAGATATGTGTTTTGTAACTATCGAACCATGATAAAACTATTTTATCATAGTTTTGGGCTTGCCTTTTCATTATCTTTTTCAGAATCTTTCAAAGAGCCAAAAACTTTAATTTCAAGGAAATTCAATCTATCGTTCTTTGTCTTTCATAGTTTGTGCTCTAAATATCTTCACCTAACCCAAAGTCACAAGATTTTCTTGTATACTTTTTTCCAAAGTGTTATAGTTTTAGGTTTTACATTCCAATTCTGTGATGTTCAAGTTAATTTTTATGTATTGTGTGAAGTATGGGTTGAAGTTCACTTCTTTACATATGATTATCCATTTATTTCCACACCATTGACTGAAAATACTTATTTATTCATTGAATTGCCTTAGAACCTTTGTTGGACAAATCAAGTTACCATATATGCGTGGGTCTATTTCTGTACTGTTTGGTCTGTTCCATTGATCAGTATGTTTGTTCCTATGCTTCACCTCACTGTCTTAATTGCTGTAGACTTATAGTAGGCCTTACAATCAGATACTATGAGTCCTCCAACTTTGATGTATTTTTCAGTTTCTGTGTGTGTGGGGGAGCTATTCTATTCTAGTTTCTTTGTTTTTTGTTCATGTAAGATTTATAATCAGCTTCTTAATGGACCCTCACACATACACACAAAAGGTATTTGGTAGTTTAATTGGGATAACATCAAATTTGTAGAGCATTTTTGAAGAAAATTAGCTTAACAATATTGACTCCTCCAATCTATGAACATTATTTTATAGTTCTCATCACCCAAATCTTGTGTGAATTTATGAGATCCATCATAAAGTATTTCATATTTTGATGTTATTATAAAAGCCACTGTTTTATTTAATTTGAGTTTCTAATTTTTCATTTCTAGTATATTGAAAAAATTGATTTTTGTATATTGACTTTGTTGCCAATGATCTTTCTAAACTCTCCTATTAGTTCTAGTGACTGTTTTGTAGTTTCTCTAGGATTTTTAATGCAGACCATCATGTCGTTTGTGAATAAAGACTGTTTTAGTTCTCTTTTCCCAAGCTAGATGCCTTTTATTTCTTTTTCTTACTTAATCTACTAGCTAGGATCTACAGTGAGCAAAAGTGGAAAGAATACACTTTGTTTTTGCCTTGGTACCAAATTTAAGGGACAATATTTAGTATTTCACCCATAAATATGGTATTAGCTATAGATAGCCTTTATCTAGTTCAAGATTTTCCTTTCAATTCCTATTTTACTGAGAGAATTTTTTGAAAGTCATTAATACATATTGATTTTATTAAATGTTTTTTTGTGTGTTTCTACCAAGATCATTTCATTATTTTCCGTTAGCTTCTTAATAGGTAAAAAAAATTGGTTATTTTTGATGTTGAACCATCTCCTCATATGTGGTCTTGATATATTACCCTTTTTCTATGTTTCCAGGTTTAACTTTCCAGTATTTTTTGGTAAATCACTTTTTAATAATAATTGTTCATATGTAAGTCAGTATTCAATAAAAAGTAACTATACCCACAAAGACATAATTCATCTTGAAGAAAACTAAGAAAAATAACAATGGAAACAGATTCAAAAGGGCTCAAACTGTAGTATGAACAGAGACACAATTTTAAAAAAATCTATACATGGTAGTATATTCAATGTAAATGAAAGGATTTGGAGTTTTGGCAGAGATTCAAAATGACACAAATTCTATAGGTCCTGTAGGTCATTTCCTTCCAGTAGCACTTTATCCAGCAGTTCTTTTGTGCTGTCCTGTTTGCATTACTCTAACACAGGGCTAGGCTGATTTATGTGGAGATGAATTGGGCAAAGAGTGTTCCAAAGTGAGGTCGGAAAGAGGCAAGGGCAGAACTGGAAAGCCGGCTTCCTGACAAATCTACTTTTGGTTGACTTCTACCCAAGATGGCTTATTCTCTCATGCCCTGCCCTATGCCTGTATTCTACACAAACAGACTTACGTCTTCTTGTTTTAGAGTCTCAAGATTTCAAGATATGGTGTATCTTTTAGTTTCTGTTCTATTTCCCTACACAATCGGTTTTGATGCAGGCAGATAAAGATTACAAGTCTACTTGTTAGTTCCTACATTTTTGGCACACATGGACAGGAATACTTTTTCTGCATTGTCACTGAAAGACAATGATAGATGAAAAATATTTTATTACCACAATGATTCTTCCTTCTTCTTCCTCCTCGATATCTTTCATACCTATAAATTATTTCCCGAGAACTATTTTTCCATTTTATAAAATTCAGTTTGAGTGTGCCTGATTGTAAGATCCAGGCTATTTGAATGTTGGTTTTATTTTTATTTATTTTTATATCCCTGAAAATAAAAAATATATTATCTACTTATGAGGAAGTATGCTGTGTTTATAAAATTCCTGGAAACTGATATTGAATAGGTATAATAATACTAAAAACAAAATAAAATTTAGGACAAGAAACAATAAAGAAAATGGCTTAGAAAATGATGTAAGAACAATTCACCAAGTAATCTAGATAAACCACAATTGAATAACCAAATAATCAATAGTGGTCTTAACAGCAGTTACAATATCAAGTGTAATATCAGATATAGAATGTGTAATATAGCATAAGTAATATGCTATGTGTATATAGATATCCAGTAATAGGATCAGACAAAATGGAATGTTGGTTCAGAAAGTTGTGCTTTCCAGGGACTCATGTCAAGGTCTGGCATTCCCTGAACTTCTCCCAAAGGATGCCTGGGCATGGTGGAGGTATTACATCAGGACTATGTCTGCCCAGAGATGGACTCTGCTAATGATATCCTGCAGGAAGTCATGGTAAGGCATTTTACCAATGACATATGCTGATCAGGGAGGATAGGCACATGAGACCAATTGTTTGCACAGATACTAGAGTCCTATCTCTCTGTCTCTGAATGACTCAGGTCTTTCCATACTTATATTTTTAGTTTATACTTTGAAACTCTGTGGCTTTATTTCTGAGTGTGTAGCTGAGCTTCTAAGTGGATTATTTCTATACTTAGTTGGTACTGCCTTCCTTTCCATATTTAATGCCTTGACTTTTAGTGTGGTCTACATCTTGTTGACCACACTTATTGAGAAGTCGTCAAAATACTGTTAAACATGTAAGATGGTTGTTGAGGGAAATCCTGTGAAGGATTAAATGAAGAGAAAGAGAAATGGGCAGGAAATACCTTGAGCATATGATGTTGCTCTATCCCCCATGAAAGGGGAGAGAAAAGGAAGGAGGGTCGGGTAGAAAGAGATTCTGACTACAGCAAGGTTCTGAGTAAGTGTTGATCATGATGGGTAAAAATGACCCAACTCCGGCATTCTTCTCATGCTCCAACATTGGCTTGGAGTAGTACAGTATAAATGTATCCTCAGCACAAACACCACAATGGATCCCAAATTATAGCATCTGAAGGCTGTCAATCAACTATATTTTCCTCAGCAGTTTCTCTCAAAGGAGGATCTGAGCGGCGTACCTACTGGAGCCCCACAGTCCACCCTTTAGGCCAAGCAGATCGACTTCTACATGCATATTTGAAGAGTAGCGACTCCAGATGACCACAGGACTACTTTCCCGAGGAAGAAGCAAAGGACAAACCTAAGGTCAAAGGATTTGCAGGAGATTGTTACCAATTCTTCAAGGAATGATCATTTTTATTTTAAACAAATTATTGGCATGACTAAAATAAAAAGAATAAAAATACGACCAATGCTGATGAGCATTAGGTTCAGCGGCATGTGCCTAAAACGGTAAAATAACAGCAACTTCAGTTAAGGTTGAACTTCATAACACAAACACATGCAGAGGCAGGCATACGCCCAAACACTTATAATCACTAGAATGCCAGGCAAGCTTTATAGCCTCGACAGCAGGCCAGGTTCCAATCTTTCTCCGCCACAGTCTTTAGTATGTGGGCTTCCATTTCCAAGGTCGTGTATGGTTAATGGCTGAAAGAATTCTAACCATTATGTCCGGTGTTTCAAACGAAAGAAGGAAAATAGAAGAGTGAACGTGCACGGCTTTGCTCTTCAGAAAACTTCCTGGAAAGCTCATATACCACTTTTGTGTATCAATTTGACTAGAGAATCTATGATAATCTGGGGTTGTATGATTATCTACATATGAAATCTAAGAAACTCTAGCGAGGAACTATTAACTTTAAAGTGAGAATTTAGTAATTCTGCTGTCATCTGAGATAAGATTTCAAAATAAAAGTCATTCCCTTAGCCCAATAATAACCAATCTAATAGTGTAACAAAGAAAACATTCATAATAGAAATAAACATTTTAAGATAAATATACATAAATCTAATGAAAGATGTATAGTATGTGAAGAAAATTATAGTGTATAACTAAAAGACATAACATTTTAAAGTCCGAATTAATGAGATATAACATGTTCATAATGGGAAGACTCAATATTTAAAGATTTTTTTCCAAAAATTAATGTATAAGTTTAAAACACTTCAAAGAAAATGCCATCTATTTCTCCAATTCATTAATGTGGCAAACTAATTGGAAGAGTAAAGGATCAAGAAAATTTAAGGCAATTTTGAAGAACAGTAAGGAGAGATCATTTCCTCAGGAGATATGAAGACTTAGAAGAAGAAAGTTAGAGCAGTTATAATATTTCAGGTGTTAACATAGACACATTGAAAAATGGGCCAAAGTAGAGGGCCTATAAAGAGAATTATATTTAGTTGGAAAATTATTTGAGGGAGGTGGGGAAGTGATTACATATTCACTAAACAGTGATGGACCCAATGGCTCTTTATGCTGAAAATCGAATAAATTTCTACCTTGCATAATAACCAAAATAAAATTTAGATAAAGACCTAAAGTTCAAAGGCAAAACTTTGAATGTTTTAGAAAGAAATAGAAGAGGATATCTTCATGGGCTTCTGATAGGGAAGGCTTTCTTACATATTGATCAAACAGCACTTATACAAAGAAAAATACTGATAAATTAGACTACATTAAACCATTCTTCAGTATGATGCCAGTAGTAGAGTGAAGGATAAAACACATGCTGGGAGAAGAAATTTGAAAAACTTAGAAAGAGCAAAAGCACAGTATCCAAAATATGAATAATAAATGTAAGTGAGAAAAATGGCTAAATGTTACAATACTTCATAGGGCAAGTAACTAGAACGATTCATACTCATTCATATATACATATATGTATATAACTATGTATACATACATACACATATTCAACCTCACTTAGAAGCAAATAAATGAAACTTAAAGCAATGAACAGTCCATATTCATGCTATTAGCATACATTTCAAAAGTCTGAGAACACATCAATTGCTTGCAAGGCTGGGGAAATTTGAGTTGTCATATGCTACTTTTGGAATTTAAATCTATAAAATTATTAGGAGAGCATTTTGATAGAATCTAATAAGGTTGAACTACATATTCTCCCAACCCAAGAATTCCACTTGGTTTAAATCCTAGAGTATCCTTCTGGCGTTCTGGAGTCGGGGACAATGGCTCTTTTGGTTGGGGATGTACAGGTTCCTTGGCTCCTGCCCTCTTTATCCCATGCCAACCTGTGTAATTGAGTGAATTGTGTCTCCACCACCTAATCCATATGTGGAAACCCTAACCCCTAGAACCTCAGAATATAATTGTATTTGGAGATAGGATCTTTAAAATAGGTAAGTGATTTAAAATGCAGTCAATAGAGTAGGCGCTGATCCATATGACTGGTATAAGAAGAGGAGACTAAGACACAGACATGTTATAGACTTCCAAAGTGGGTGATACCGCCCCTGTTGGGGATGCTGGAATGATCTGGGGATGGTGGTGGGAGTAGCCTTAGGTGCAATTGGGAGGCACTGAATAAAAATAAGGGGGGGGTAGAAGTACCTAGGGGGCACTGAGTAATTGTTTTTTCCTGAAAAGGCTGCAGGAAGACAATAAGTTTGGGAATTTATGTCAGAGGGAAGACTTTGTCAAGACACAGGTCAGGGAGAGAGGCATAAGAAACCAATCTTGCCAGCTCCTTGGCCTCAGAGTTCCAGCCTCCAGGACTGTGAGAAATGGATTTCTGTTATCTAATCCACCCAGTCTGTGGCGCTTTGTTAAGACGTCCCTCGAGAACTAATACACTGTGGTAGAAAGAATGCTTTCGTGCATCTCTGAATGCTCCTAGGGTGGCATTGCTCCTGTTTGACAACCTCTGTGTATGCAGTGCCTATCCCAGCACAAGTGCATTAGGAAGACAAGGTGTTGGCTGCAGCTGTTAGATGAGGAAGCTCAGTTGTACATGCAGTGTATCACAGTGGAGAAGTCCAAACACAACCTGGAGTGAAAAAATAAGCTGTAGTAGCCATGTAGATGATAGATGGATAGATAGATGATAGATAGATGATAGATAGATAGATACATACATACATACATACATACATAGATACATAGATAGATACATAGATAGATAGATACATAGATAGATAGATGATAGATAGAAAGATGATAGATAGATGATAGATAGATGATAGATAGATGATAGAAAGATGA
>PVJS01061316.1:0-10000 GCA_004027185.1 Glis glis | reverse complement strand
CTCTTTGGGTGAGCCCACGTGTAAATCAGCTTTCAGGCACGGCTGGATCCAGGGGCTCAACACGAAGTCATCAGAAATACATCCTCGCTCTCTGTTTTACAGTAGTCCCTCTCGTGTGTCAGCAGTGTCTTCAGGCCAGTGCTCGCCCCGTGGTGTCACTATGGCTCTGTCTCCTAGGCCGGATTGTCTGTGACACAGATTCGGAGACAAAGATTCGGGTGCATGTGACTTATCTGGTAAGTGATTCTAGAAACTGGTGGAGGGATGGGGAAGTAATAGGGGAGGTCGAGGAAGGTGCATACATGAAGCAGATTCTGCAGGGAGACAATACAGACCACACCCCAGTCTGGGGAGAGCGGAAGGAGGGCTGCATTAGTGATTCTCTGACTCCCGGGCACCATGAGCTGGGGGCTGCTGCTAGGGTCATGAACTCCATCGCACCCCGTGTGCCTGTGCGCAGTCTCAGTGCGTTAGAGAATCTTCAGGTAGACAGTGTCAAGTAGTTAAGGCAGCAGGTGTCAGCAGGCGTGGGGACAGTCAGCACTGAGGGGCAAGAGACAAACACCAGCAGCTTCTGCTTTGTCCTTTTTCCTTCTCGTTGCAGCCAAAGCTCTAGGACTGAGTCTTTCTGAGCTAACCTGGGCAGACGCCCTTCCTTGAATCAAGCACATGAACCAGGAACCCATGGTCTCTGTCTCGCTCAACATCCTCACAGCCGTCATCCAAAACACCTGACCACACATCTTAGAGGAAGGAGGAAGTTTTATTTGCTCACTGTTTTGGGAGATTTGGGGTTTCAGTCCATGTGAGGCCAGGGTCTGTGGATCTCAGGGTATGGCGGTGGGGTAGCAGAGAGAGAAAAGGAGAGCGAGACTCTGCTCTCGTATCATGGAGGCTGGAAGCAAGAGAGAACAAATAAGCAAGCAAGGAGATTCAAAGACAAAAGCACAAGCCGGGTGTGGTGGTGCACGCTTGTAATCCCAGTACTTGGGAGGCTGAGACAGGAGGATCACAGGTTTGCGGCCAGCCTCAGCTACTTAGTGAGGCCCTCGCAACTTAGTTTCAAAATAAAGAATAAAAAATAGGGCTGGGGTATAGCTCTGTGGTAGAATGCCCCTGGGTTCAATCCCCAGTACCAAAAAGAAAAATGATTAAAGACCCAAGCACAGTCCCTAAGGTCACACCCCCAAGGACCCGCCTTCTCCAGCCACATCCCACCTGCCTAGGTGACCACCCAGTAAATCCATTACAGTGGATTTATCCACTGCTAAGATTACAACCCTCATGGCTTAATTATATCAACTCTGAACATTAGTACATGAGCTCTTCATCTAATATAACCATGCTCATCAACCAAACTCCAGGGAAGGGATTTAACCTGCTTCAACCATGCCAATCCAGGGCAGTGGGCGGCTCCCCAGTTTAAAAAAAAAAAGAGAGAAACCGAAGAAATCTGAGAGAATGCTACTCCAAAAAAAAGCAACAGTCAGTAGTTGACTTGTCACTCAAAAAGTGACAACAGTGACCCTTGTCACCCTGCATCTCCAAGTTCAGACCAATACCTCTCTTTGTAGACAGGCAGGACCATTTCTGGCCCCAGCACAGAACGCCCACAGAGTACAGAGACAGCAGTAAGTGTAGTCGCTTACAATTGCTGAAATTATTATGGAAAAAAATACACTTGCGCACGCACGCACACACACACACACACACACACACACACACACACACACACATATGCACACACACACATTTTTTTAAATAGAGGCTTTGAAGACTTTTACAAATGTTTACATGAGCCTAATGGAGCTACGTCTCATTAATGACTCAGTGCCGTCCGCTTTGGCCCTGGGTCGTAGAGAGCGGGTAATAGGCACCATTCTATGCCCGCGCGGCTCCGCACAGCGAGGGAGCCCCGGCCCCCTCTTCTTCTCTTTGTAACCTGACATGTGACATTTGGGGCTATTTTCCTCACACGGTCCCTTTGCATTAACGTCGTGTAAGCACTTTGGAAAGGTGCCTAAGTAATGGCTATTATGTAATTTTCTTTTAAAGGTGGAGGAAGCGACAATCAAAGAATCAAGAGGGAGGGGGGAGGGTCGGTGCCTGTCCCCCTCCCCTCGGGAGAAAATGTCGGAGGGCCCCCTTAACCCATGGTAATTGCAAAGCAAACAGAGCTCCGTGTTATTACAAAGTCAGGCCTGCTACGCAGAGAGAGCAAGGTCAGCAGGCCGGGCTGACACTTGCCTATGGGTGTCTTTGAAGCTACAAAGACCGGGGAAATTTAACCCCCAAGAGGCTGAATCCATTACGGGAGGCGAGTCGAGACCTTGGGGAAACGAACTGGTGGCATTCATCATTAACTAGCTAACCCTGGTGCTTCTGGGTCCTGTCTGTTCATCGGTACAGTGGGAAGAACACGCTTCGCAGGGTTATCCCGAGAATTGTTGGACGGTGCGTACACCGTGCTCTGTGCTCTACGGCAGGATCGCTAGCTCTCTGCTGGTAGCCGTTTCTACCTTCGCTCCATTGCACTCTATCATAAGCTTTAGCTGAGCCTACAGCTTCCCAGAAAGCATGCCACATTTCCCAGCCTCCTCTGCAGCTAGCTGTGAGCATGTGACTAAGGCCTGGCCACTGGAATGCAAGGGGAAGGGCCCCATGGTAACTTCCAGAACCTATCCTCAAGCGCCCACTCACAGCGGGCGCGGTGGCGCACACCTACCATCCCAGTACTTGGGAGGCCGAGACAGGAGGATCGTAGGTTTGAGGACAGCCTCAGCAACTTAGTGAGACCCTGGTTAAAAACAAACAAAACAAAAGGGCTGAGGGTGTAGCTCGGAGGTAGAATGTCCCTGAGTTCAACCCCCAGAGTCACAACAACAACAAAAAAGAAAAAAAAGAAAAGAAAAGAAAGAAGAAAGAAAGAAAAAAGAGCCCACTCGCACATGGGCTTTGCTCTTTGTCTGTCCCCTGGAACATAGACACTGCCATCTTGAATCACGAAGGAGAGACGTGGAGGGAGGAGTAAGAAGACGGAAGGAGCCTGGGCCCTGGACATTATAATATGCCTTTTCTTCTGAATCTCGTTCACTCTTTATTTATTTTATTTTATTTTATTTTATTTTTTGGTGGTACTGGGGATTGAACCCAGGGGCATTCTCCTCTGAGCTACGCCCCCAGTCCTATTTTATTTTTTATTTTGAAACAGGGTCTCACTAGGTGGCTGAGGCTGGCCTTGAACCTGTGATCCTCCTGTCTCAGCCTCCCAAGTCCTGGGATGACAGGCAAGGAATGAGTCCTTAACTGGGATTTCTTGCACTCGCCAGCAAACTCCAGTCCTGCTTCATTCATACAGAATATCGGCCATAGTCAACAAATCTAGGTCTACGGAAGGACCTCCGATTTAGCTCACACTAAACTTCAGCATTTTTATTGCATCTATTATTTTCTTTCATCATATTAACCCTTATAGGCAAGGCTTCCTGATAAACACACCAGCGTTTCCCTTCCTGGAAGCGACCCCAGTTTGCAAGGGATGCTGGGAAAAGTAGCTTAGGGATGAGCTCCTGGCAGTACAGATGGTGGAGCGGAAGGATGGGAATGTATCTGAAATGAAGCGGCCGTCAAGTGGCCAACACAGCAGCCCGATGTGCACCGCGTGCGCCAAGCCGACCTGTGTCTAGATAGTCCCCACACACCTTTTAGCACAAAACTTTATGGTGCGTTTATTTACCAGCATCGGATGGTATAGCGTAATAATTTCAGCAGAGCGGTTCAACAGATTGGAACACGCTGACGTCACCCACCCCTGGGATCCCCATGGGACACTTGGGCTGCTTCTATTTTTCCCCTTTTGGGTTTAGAATGACCATTTCTGGCTTGGTTTACACAGACTCCTCGTCACTTTCTCCCAAAGAAGCCTCTCCCGGCCTCTGTGAAGCGACGTGGTCACTGGTTTCATGGAGAAATCATCTACCCGGATGTGAATGTGTCGCATGTTAAGTGACGTGGATTAAATAAAGTTCAGGCTAGCCAGGCGTGGTGGCGCATGCTTGTGATCCCAGTACTCGGGAGGCTGAGACGGGAGGATCCAGGTTCGCGGCCAGCCTCAACTACTTAGTGAGGCCCTCCGCAACTTAGTAAGACCCTGTTTCAAAATAAAAGAATAAAAAAATAGGGCTGGGGGTGTAGCTCGGAGGCAGAATGCCCCTGGGTTCAATCCCTAGTAACTACAAAAAAATATGAGCCGGTGTCACATATAAAGAGCAGCAGCGGTGACAATGTGGACAGGGTGCCTCGTGCCTGACTTTATAGGGACAGATTCATTTAACCCTTGCCGCGAGCCTCGAAGGTGGACGGCTGCCCGCACCACTTTCGGCAGGGGTAGGAGTTGGTACCTAGCAAAGCGAGCACCCTTGTCCGCTTCACCCAGCTAATCGTTAATGGAGCCTCAGTTGGAACCAAGGTAGGGAGGCTCCGAGGCCAGCCTTACCCACTCCACCCGAGCTCGGTGTCAGCACTGGTGGCACCTGCAATCCCAGTACTTGGGAGTCTGAGACAGGAAGATTGCAAGTTTGAGGCCAGCCTCAGCAACTTAGCAAGACCCTCAGCAACTTAGTGAAAGCCTGTTTCAGATTTTTAAACAGGGAGCTGGGGGTGTAACTCAGAGGTAGAATGCCCCTGTGTTCAATCCCCAGTACTAAATAAATAAATAAAAGTTTCAGATTTTGGATTTGGGGTTTTCTGATGAGTACAGGGCTCAGCTTGTACTATCTAACTCCCTTTCATGAAAAAGTGGGTAGATCCCTAATGTAAGTGATCCAGTAGATCATTTTATCTGCCGTTGAAACATCTCTTAGGTTCATTCATTCATTCCTCTGGGGCAATTACTTAGGCTCTCTGAAGCTTAGTCTCTTGACAGTAGCTTGAGGGAAATGAACGCCCCAGTCACACAGAAATGCGTGTGGGAATTAGATGAAGGAATGCGGCCGAGGCTTGTCTGTACGTCCTAGCAAGTGTCGGCTGTAACTACAGCTCCGCTTGGAGGTAGACCGTACCTTGTAGGGCATGAGACCAAATATATGCACAGCATCTGTACTCCAAGTGCCTGCCTCTGGGGACTTGACAGGACACGGTTTAAAATGCAGGATGTTAGAAGAAGCCGTTTTGGGAGCTCTTTTTGGGGTGGGGCGGAAACTGAGGATTGAATCCAGGGGCATTCTACCTCTGAGCTACACCCCCCAGCCCTATTTTATTTTATTTATTTTTATTTTATTTTATTTTATTTTATTTATTTATTTATTTATTTATTTATTTATTTATTTTTTATTTTATTTATTTTTATTTTATTTTATTTATTTTTTATTTTATTTTATTTATTTTTATTTTATTTATTTTATTTATTGTTTTTAATTTTATTTATTTTTTATTTTATTTTATTTATTTTTATTTTATTTTATTTATTTTTTATTTTTTCTATTTATTTTTATTTTATTATTTTATTTTATTATTTTATTTTGAAACAGGCTCTCACTAAGTTGCAGAAGGCCTCACTAAGTAGCTGAGGCTGGCCGCAAACCTGTGATCCTCCTGTCTCAGCCTCCCAAGTACTGGGATGACAAGCGTGCGCCACCACACCTGGCTTATTTTTATTTTTTTAAAACAGGGTCTCACTAGGTAGATGAGAGCCTCACTACTTGCTGAGGCTGTCCTCGAACCTGCGATCCTCCTGTCTCAGCCTCCCAGGTACTGGGATTACAAGCATGTGCCCCCACGCCCAGCTAACCCTCAGCAGTTTCGGTTATGCTTTCTGAACCTCCTGCACACCTTCCTCCTGGAACATGGGCACCATGTTGCTTCTTCTACACTCAACACCAAGTTAGTAGCTGCCTCTTTGCTTGTATCCTTATCATTATATGGAGCTGAAGGATGGAAGGACACGCCTCTGGGGGTGAGAAAGCGCGGGGCAGGAAGACCGGGGTTGGAAGGACACGCGTCCCTCTCCATCTCGCTTCTGCAGACAGCTGAGCTTGGACCTAGCGCCGATTTCCTTCTGTGTCTCTGTCCGCCCCCCCTCGCCCCCGTTCCCCCAGCCTGCAAGGGTGAAGTTAGCACAGCACCGGGGTTAGCAGGAGGTACAAACTGGATTAGATGTTAAATCAATTTGCCCTTCCTCCCCAGGGGCTGCGCGGGCAGGTTCCACATGAATAATGATTTGTCTGAGGCAGCAAACTGGATTATTTGAACAAAAAGGGGGAAAAAACAACTCATGTTCATTTTTTAATAATGGCTTCTGCATCCAGTCTCCCGGCTTTGCTAGGAGGGAGGGGAGCGGTGGCTCTTGGGGCCGGCGCACTGGAAGACCGGATAATGAAATGCGCTTTCGTCTTAGACTGGAGCAGGGGCTGTCGCATCTGGACCCTGTGTGTTGAGAGCTCAGAATGACCCTGTGTGTCTACAGCATTGAATGCCATTTAAAGGAATACTGATATTTTTTCAAGTGGATTATACAGTATGCCATGCCCTGCGTTATATCTTTGCTTTTTTCTTTCTTTCTTTTTTGCCATACTGAGGGTTGGACCTGGGATAGTCTACCTCCGAGCTACATCCCTACCCCTTTTTTAAAAAAAATTTTGTTTTGAAACAGGGTCTCACTAGGTTGCTAAGAGTCTCATTACTTGCTGAGGCTGGCCTTGAACCTGCGATCCTCCTGTCTCAGCCTCCCAAGTCCTGGGATGACAGGGATGCACCACCACGCCCGGCTTATATCTTTACATTTACTATAACTTATGGTTATAATCTTGATTTGGAATGTCCACCAAAAGTCTATGCGTAATCCCAGTCCTTGGGAGGCTGAGACATGAGGATAGCAGGTTCGAGGCCGGCCTCGGTAACCTAGCGAGGTTTCTAAATGAAAAAACACAATGGGGCTCTGGGTGTCACTCAGAGGTAGAATGCCCCTGGGTTCAATCCCCTCAGCACCAAAAAAAGAAAAATCTATGTGATAAAGGTTCAGTCCTTAGCATGGTGCTACTGGGAGGTGGCAGAATCTTTAAGAGGGTGGGGCACAGAGGGAGGATTAATAGGGCGAGTCCCTGAAGGGACAGGGGACCCAGCCCCCTCTCCTTTCCTTCCTCTTATAATTTCCCAACCAGGAAGTGAGAGTTTTGCTTCTCCCTGCTCTTTAGACAGCAGAGGCTTAAAGCAGTGGGCCTGCCCTAGTACAGATTGAAACTGCCAAAATAAACCTTTTGTCTTTATAAGTTGATTGTCTCAGGTCGTTGTTACAGTGGCGGAAAGCTGACTCACACACCCATTTACTCTTCACTGTGCAACAGCTAGCTACTTACGGGTCTATGGAACTCTGTTTTGTTTTGTTAATACTAGGGATTGAACCCTAAGGCATTTTAACTCCGGACTACACCCCCAGCCCTATTTTACATTTTTATTTTGAAACAGGGTCTCGCTAAGTTGCAGAGGGCCTCACTAAGTTGCTGAGGCTGGCTTAGAACCTGCGATCCTCCTGTCTCAGCCTCCCAAGTTCTGAGATTGCAGGCATACGCCACCACGTCCAGCTTCTATGTAACTCTTTCCACAATTTTTGTCACTTCTCTCTCTATTTATAGATATAGATTATCTCAAAATAAAAATTATTTAAAATTTCAAAAAAATATAACTGAATACCTATTGCATGCCAAGCCTCATGCTACATACATTATTAGGAATACAATGCAAAACAAAGTGGTCACAAACCCGGGTTTCATAGATCTTTTATTACAACCAAATGTCCGACAAGGGACCAAGTTCAGCCCTCGGCTTTTTTATTTTTTGGTACTGGGGGTTGAACCCAGGGGCATCCTACCTCCAAGCTACAACCCCAGCCCTTCTTAGTTTATTTTTTTATTTTGAAACAGGGTCTCACTAAGTTGCCAAGGGTCTCACTAAGTCGCTGAGGCTGGTCTCAAACCTGCGATCCTCCTGTCTCAGCCTCCCAAGTACTGGGATCACAGGTGTGCGCCACCACACCCGGCTCGCCCCTCTGTTTCCCCAGTGGAGGTTCTCGGTGGTCTCCCTGCCCTCCGGGGAGGAAGCGTCTACTGCAGCCATTGAGAGAACCCAGGGGCGACCCTGGGGAGCGAGCGCCATCAGAGAAGCTGCGCCCAGAGGCTGGAGACCGAGGCAGGAGGAGAGGGAGGAAGTCGGAATGTCCTGCCTGCGCCGCCATTGCATGGACACAGCCTTGAACCCCAGCCACGTCCTGCTGCTGTGATTCCCGTCTCCTCCCTGGATGTTTGGGAGGCTCCGGCAAGCAGAGCTGCAGCAGGGACCCAGGGAGGCTGCCGAACAGAGTCCATTCTGCCAAAAGGGCTGCTGGGCGTCCATCCCAGATCCCAGCACGGCATCTCACCACCGATCCACCTAAGAAGACGGAACTCCTTCTCCTGCAGCCTCGCCCCCCAGATTCCTGATCCCTAAGTTGTGCTCTCATTGAGCCTCTGCCCCGAGCCCCTTCGCCAGTCTGCAGGGATTGGGTACTTGTTTTCTGAGAGGGGTTCTTTCTCCACTGCCCAGTCCCCAGCCTTCTACCCTGCAATGTTGGCATTGGTTCAATGCACAACTGTAATATTCTTTTTTTTATTTTGAAACAGGGTCTCACTAAGTTGCGGAGGGCCTCACTAAATTGCCGAGGCTGGCCATGAACCTGCGATCCTCCTGTCTCAACCTCCCAAGTACTAGGATTACAAGTGTGTGCCACCACGCCCGGCTCGGCATTCTACCTCTGAACTACACCCCAGCCCTATTTTTAAAAATTTGGCACAAGCTTGTAATCCCAGTACTTGGGAGGCTGAGACAGGAGGATCGCAGGTTCACAGCCAGCTTTAGCTACTTAGTGAGGCCCTCCGCAACTTAGTGAGACCCTGTTTCAAAACAAAATAATAAAACAGGGCTGGGGTGTAGCTCAGAGGTAGAATGCCCCTGGGTTCAATTCCCAGTACCAAAAAATTATGTGGAAACAGGGTCTTGCTAAATTCTGGAGGGCCTCACTAAAATTGCTGAGGCTGGCCTCAAACCTGAGATCCTCCTGTCTCAGCCTCCCACGTACTGGGATTACAAGCGTGCACCACCACGCCCGGCCACAACTGTAATGTTCTGAGGCCAGATTCTTTTCCTAAGCAAACTCTGCCAAGGATTTTGTCAGCTAAGTGGGGGAAATATTTCATTCCTAGTTCCGAAACACCAGCTTAGGCCTGACGGCTGATTGGATTCCGTGCAGGGGGGAAAAATAAAGCTCATGACCCACCTGATGTGTTTGATCAAACGCACGCTGGACCTGAGAGTATCTCTTTCTGCCGTTTGGGGATTAAAGCTTTCTACAGCTCTTTCGCTCGCAGCGTCTCCATCTCATCCCGGAGACGGCGCTGCCCCATAAATCAGGCTGCAGAGGACAGTCAACGTCATGAATCTCCTTAAACTTCACCCCGTGCCCGCCCCCCCTTTCCAACCGCCGCCACCTGGGGCTGCGCTCATGTGGCTTTGGGGCCGTGACCCAGCAGGGGAGCATCCCAGAGGACCCGGGGCGGTCGACTCATTGCTCCGTCATGCTCAGTTGCCCTGCTGCCTTCTCAGCCAGCAGTGGAGGAATAACAAGTGCTTACTGAGCATCGGGGGAACGACGGGTGCTTACTGAGCAGTGGAGGAATGCCAGGTGCTTACTGAGCAACTATTTAGTGTCAGGCATAGGACCAGGTGCTTGGCACAAGTTGCAACCATCCCACCAGATGGGTGCTGCTGTCAATCCCCTTCCACAGACGAGGAACCCGGATTTAGAACACTAAAGGAAGAATGCCGGAGCTGGCCTTGGCATCCCGAGGCTGTGAGTTCACAAGTCGCATCTTCCTTCCTTCCTTCCTCCCTTCCTTCCTCCCTCCCTCCCTTTCTTCCTTCCTTCCTTCCTTCCTTCCTCCTTTCTTTCCTTCCTTCCTTTCTTCCTTCCTTC
>PVJS01061315.1:0-11021 GCA_004027185.1 Glis glis | reverse complement strand
GAGAAAGGACAGTCTTTTCAACAAATGGTGCTGGGAAAACTGGTTATCTACCTATAGAAAAATGGGACTAAATCCTTACCTCTCACCCTGCACAGGAGTCAACTCAAGATGGATTAAAGACCTGGAAGTTAGAACCTGGAAGTTAGACCAGAGACTGTGAAATTATTAGAAGAAGGCATAGGTTCAACACTCCAACATATAGGCACAGGTAGAAACTTCCTCAACAAGACCTCCAAAGCATAGGAAATTAAAACGAGAATTAATAAGTGGGATAGCATTAAACTACAAAGCTTCTGCTCATCAAAGGAAACCATCAAGAGTCTAAAGAGAAAGCCTACAGAATGGGAGAAGATATTTGCAAGCTATCCCTCTGACAGAGGTCTAATATCTAGGATATACAAAGAACTTAAAAGGCTTTACACTAAGAAAACAAAATCCAATCAAGAAGTGGGCAGCTGAAATGAATAGACACTTCACAAAAGAAGAGATACAAATGGCCAATAGATACATGAAAAAATGTTCAACATCATTAGCAATCAGGGAGATGCAAATCAAAACTACTCTAAGATTTCATCTGACCCCAGTAAGAATGGCAATCATTGAGAAGTCAAACACCAACACATGTTGGCAAGGATGTGGGGAAATCGGGATTCTTCTACACTGTTGGTGGGATTGCAAACTAGTTCAACCACTATGGAGATCAGTGTGGAGATTCCTCAGAAAACTGGGAATGGACCCACCATGTGATCCGGCTATACCACTACTGGGTATCAAACCAAAGGGATTGAAACCAGAAAACTACAGTAATATATGCATACCCATGTTCATAGCAGCACAATTCACAGTGGCCAAATTATGGAACCAACCTAGGTGTCCATCAACAGATGAGTGGATTACAAAATTATGGGAAATACACACAATGGAATTCTATTCAGCAATAAAGAAGAACAAAATAACAGGATTTGCAAGAAAGTGGAAGGATCTGGAGAACATTATGTTAAGCGAGATCAGTCAATCACAAAAAAAGAAGGGACATATGTTTTCATTATTATGTGCAACCTAGGGAGTAGTGGGGACACACAAGGGACTCCAGTTGATAATGGAGAACCATCAGCAGGGCAAGGGAAGTGGAACAAGGGAAGGGGAAGGGCAAGAAAGAAGCGAGTCAGTGGAATTACTATCATAAACAATACGTACATGTGAAAATATACCAACATCATTCTCGGTACATCATACAGGTGGGGGGAGGCTTGGGGGACACTAAGAGCTGTGTGCATGTATATTAGCATCAAATAGATATTCATTGCAATGTAAGACTCCAATGCACCAATAAAAGCACGTTAAAAAAAATAAAAAAAGCACACATTGCTTCATCTACAAAAGCAAAGGCACATTAAGCGATGTGTCAGGGTCCCTTTGGCTACATGGATTCGTGACTGTGAAAATGAGATATGATCATGAAGTGATTGAGCTATTTCTCATGTGTGGGTTACAGAGGAGGGTGAGATGTGTATGAGGTCTCTTAGCTCTCTGGCCTGGGTGTGCTGATGCCCTGAAATACAGGGGCTCACACAGGGAGACTGGAGCTGCAACCTGGGGCAGAGACCCTTCAGCTGGCTGCAGGGGAGGAACCAGGCAAGGAGACAGGCCAAGCAAGAGGGTGCTAGGATGGACCCAGGACCATAGGAGCTCGGGAGGAGGTGGGTGGACCATGGATGCAGTCATTGGAGGTTGCATTTGTGAGTGTGGAGGAGGAGGGTCCTTGGTGAGTGTGGGACTGGGAGAGCCAGTCACACAGACTGTCATTGGGATGGTTGGTGGCAAGACTCTTCCCTGGAATGAGGGTATATGAGAGAATAAAGGGCCAATTGAAGAGGAGTAAACAGTCAGCAAAACTGTCTGTGGAAAGTTTGGTTTCCAGTAAGGCAAAGAGGCAGAAGTCTGGTCTGTGGAAGGGTCACGGAGGCTCCATTTTGATGAGGGTGTAGTGGAAATGCGAGGCCAGGAGGGTGGGATGTCTGAGGTCCCTTCAACTTGAAGTTCTGACCCTAAGGGTTGACTGGAAGGAACTATCTATACTTCTACCTGTGTTGACACTGGGTTCCTTCCCACCATATGGCTTATCACCTCCTTGCAGCTGGGAGGAGACTTAACAGGCCCCAGACCTTTGGAGGGAGTAGGTGGGTGGAGGGGGGGTCTGGAGTGTGGAGTGGCTCTAAGGTGGAAAGGCCTGAGACAGTTCTTTCAGGGAATGTGACTGCAATGAGAAGGGACAACACATGATAGCAGCTTCTAAAGTAGAATGGGATTTTTTTTTCTTTAATGATGGAGGAGGAGAAGTTGACATTTTAAGAGAGAGGAGTTCCAAGTCCTGAAAGAGGTGATGAGAGGGGATCAGGACCTTAGATGGACAAGTTCACCTGGACAGAATCACCTCTTACTCCTGGATTAAAGGTGAGATTAGTAAGGAAACCAAGAATTGGGAGAGGGGGCAGTTGTTGGAGTCAACCATCTGCCTGATGTTAATAGAAGCAACATTTATCCTAATTCCACACTTACTGAGCACAGGACTGCATGGAGCCCCGAGGGAATTCACAGTCCCTGCTACTGGATCATTTGTATTTAGCAGAGAGAGTGCACAATGATCAGTACACACTGACTCTACCATGAGGTAGAAAAGGAAGTCCACATGGAATGTTCCAGGTATACATCTAAGGAGGAAACAGAACCGCCACTGGGGCAGGCTCTGGAGAGGTGTGGAAGAGGTCGCACTTGTGAGGCACCTTGTGTGCTGGCCCAGGGCAGGGATCACGGCAGCCACATTTCGGGACAACAAAGTCTGGGATGTATGTGACTCTTAGTGGAAAGGCAAGCCAGGCTCAGACTGTGAGGACCATGGCTGTGATGAAAGGTTTGTCTTCATCTCTGTGGATATTGGAGAGACTTTGAAATTTTGCAAGTCAGGGACTGATGTGTTGAAATGTTTGAAAACCACCTGTGGGCGGGTGTAGAATGAGTGGAGGGGGACCTGGAGATCTGGATAAAGTTTCATAGTTGGGATGTACTCTGGGCGTGCTCTCATGTCGGAGGACGGTGGCATTTGGAGGGATTGGGGATGAGAGGAAGGCAGTGACAGCAGCCAGCCACCGGGGCCTCCTGTGCCCCTTGCACTCTGCAGTCCCCGCCCGCCCCCAGAGCAGGAGCAGGAAGACTCTTCAGGAATGCAAACCGATTCTTGGCAGCCCCTCACCCACGGCTCTCCAGAGGTCACTCCTGGGGCCAGCACCTCCTTGCTGTCACCAGCAGAGTCCTGCCTGGCCTCTCCTCAGTCCTCACTGGCACCTCAAGGCCCCCCATGTGCACCTGGGAGACTTTCTTCCTCAGCTCAGCCCTGCTCATCCTCCAGATCTCTGTGTACCGCCCGCCTTCCCAGGGAGGCCTGCCCTGACACCACAGCTGACGGTGCCCTGCCCCCACCATAACCACTGGGGTTATTGCTCCTGCGGATGCTACTTGCTCCGTAGTCCTGGAAAGCAAGAGTTGCCTGCTTTAAGGCAACTCCCTGAAAACTATTCCATGGTTCCTGCCATGGAAGGTCACTGCACCAGACAGCTTCCTGATCAATAGTCTTCTTGAACAATAGCAACACGAAGTCTGATATAATAATTTGCAGAATAATTACATTTAATAATCTGGGGGGTCGGGGAGGAGATAGTGATGACAAATTCTCCAGTCCATCTGTAGCCAGCACCTTGCTTTTATAGAAACTTTAGACAAGGCATCATAAAAGTTAATCAAACACAGAAATCAACAATTATCATGGGTTACTATAAAGAAGGTCAGTGAGGCAGACATGTGACAAGCTTAGGGTAAGGAGGGATTAACCATTACTGGGTGGAGACGACAACAAAGACCTCACCTTGAAGATTATACCAGGTCCCTTGGAATGTGTCCGCTTGTGGATGAACCCCGCCCAGCCAAATACTGTGTATTCAAACTGAGCTGGTCCAAGATGATGATCTCAGTGTGCGTTCTAAGATGGCCCTCGGCCCTCAACACATAACCCTCCACACCAGAAGCTCCTTGCACCATGGCGCTTGCCACGGCAGCATCATGTCACTCACTGTCATCGCTGACCCCCCAGGGCAGCTCCATGTGGGCAGAAGCCATGACCACCGTGGTTCCTCAGTGCCCAGCCCTGCGTGTCTCACAGACCCAACCTGGAGAGCAGCTGAGTAATCGCCCATTTCAGTCTGCATCCTCACCGCTATGATCCAAAACACCTGACCACCACAATGTAGACACAGGAGATTCATTTGCTCACAGTTATGGAGACTTCAGGGGTCAGTCCACGTTAGGCCAGGTGAAGTCTGCAGAGCTCAGGGCATGGCTGTGGGGAGCAGAGAGAGAAGAGCTCAAGGGCTCTGCTCTCACATCACGGAGTCCTGAAGCAAGACAAGCAAGGGATCCAAGAACACAAGCAGTCCCCAAGGCTACACTCCCAGTGAGCCACATTCTCCATTCACACCCCACCTGTCTAGGTTACCCCATTGCAATGGATTTATCCACTGATGAGATTACAACCCTCATGATTTAATTGTATCAACTCAACATCAATACATGAGCTCTTTCCGGAAACATTCTATAGCTAAACCACTCCCTATTCCAGAGTACATCTCCACCACCAGCATACCAGGAGACCCCTTGTGTTTTTTGTTTTTATTGTGTGTGTGTGTAGTTCTGGGGATTGAACTCAGGGGCATTCTACCTCCGAGCTACACTCCCAGCCCTGTTTTTTATTCCTTATTTTGAAACAGCGTCTCACTAAGTTGCAGAGGGCCTCACCAAGTAGCTGAGGCTGGCCGCGAACCCGGATCCTCCTCTCAGCCTTCCAAGTACAGGGCTTACAAGCATGTGCCACCACGCCAGGCTGAAACAAGGTCTCACTAAGTTGCTGAGACTGGCCTTGAACCTGTGATCCTCCTGTCTCAGCTTCCCAAGTACCAAGATTACAGGTGTGCACCACTGTGCCCAGCCAGGTGAACTTTTTTTGAAGCCATTACAAATGACAAGTATGTGTGGAGAGGGCCAGGGGGCAGCTTGAGGCAGATCACTGAAGCTGTCCTTCTGCAGGCTCACCACAGGGCTGTGGAAATAACAGTTATGCCAGGCTGGCTTGTCATGGTAATTGTCAACAAAGACTTCTTCCCAGGTTAATTTGTTGGCAAACCCTTCCTTCCTTCCTTCCTTCCTTCCTTCCTTCCTTCCTTCCTTCCTTCTCTTTCTTTCTTTCTTTCTTTCTTTCTTTCTTTCTTTCTTTCTTCTTTCTTTTTTTTGTGTGTGTACTGGGGATTGAACTCAGGGGCACTGCACCCCCAGCCCTTCTTATGTTTTGTTTTGAAGCAGGGTCTTGCTAGGTTGCTGAGAGTCTTGCTAAGTTGCAGAGACTGGTCTTGAACCTGCGATCCTCCTGTTTCACCTTCCCAAACACTGGGATTAAAGGCATGTGCCACCACCATGCCCTGCAGACTCTTTCTTGACAGGTAATACTGTGATAAACTGAAAGCCAGCTTGGATCAGATGGTCATCAAAGCCAAATGAGCAGAGTAAAAATTTATGAAGTTTACTTTGCTTCATGGATATAAATACAGAGAGAAAATGGAGGAAGTGACTGTTTTATTCCTTTGAATCCATTTGTAATTTAAGCATGCTGTTTTCCATGCAGGAATGTTTAGTTTGAGAAGAACGAAGTTATTGAATATTCTCAGAGTGACTTGATATGTCATATGATGCCTATCACTGTACCATAATAGGGGACCAATTTGGGACCGTGCCCTTAGATTGGTGCCGTGTGGCTGCCACTGGAGTTTTGTGTGGATCTCCAGGACAACTGCAGCTGCTGGGGCTTGGTAATCCTGCCTGGACAGCATGCAGAACCACAGGCATGGTGGCGAATGTTCTGGCAATAGGCAGCCTGTTGCTCCTTGCTTACATGTTTGCAGAATGGGGTGCATTTTAGAGAGTTGCAGGTGACTGCTTCCCGCCTTTTACCTGAGATCAGGTGAGAATTGCAGGCAATGACCTCAATAGTATGCCTTTTGTCTGTGTGTTATGGGGGATTGAACCCAGGGGCATTCTACCTCTGGGCTACACCTCCAGCCCCCCCCCTTTTGAAACAGGGTCTTGCTAAGTTGTTGAGGGCCTCACTGAGTTGTTGAGACTGACCTTGAACCTGTGAGCCTCCTGTCTCAGCCTCCCAAGTACTGGATTACAGGTGTGCACCACCATGCGCAGCACATCTAGTCCTTCTACAGGTCCTGTGGCTGTGGCTGTGGCTGTGGCTGTGGCTGTGGCTGTGGCTGGGCTGAATGAATGGCACGTAGGTAAGGAGCTCCTGTGCATCTGGGTGCGCCTAATCATGGAACTTTCTCTGGTGTGGCTGGTGAGAGAACTGGGTAAGGCAGAGGTGGTGTGGAAGGGATCCACAGAGTTCCCCCTCCTTTTATTTATTTATTTATTTATTTTTGCAGTGCTGGGGATTGAATCCAGGGCCTTGTGAATGCTAGGCAAGCACTCTAACATTGGGCTGTATCCCTATATCCACAGCCAGCCCCCCACACAAAGCCCTTTAAGGGCTGCAGGGAGGTAGGTTAGAAGGGCTTCTGGGGCTCTACCCTGCTTCAAATCTAGCTGTTCTCTATTTATGAACTGGGATCCCCCTCAAGATATCAGTGGAATAAAGCCTTCATTCAGGACTAAGGATTTTTAAAACTTAAAAGTTTTTGTTGTATTACAGAAGACCAACCAATTTAATAATTATATGTTGTTTACCAAGTATTTATTGTGCATCCGTAGGCACTCTGCGCTTTCTTGTTTAATTTTAACTCTACTTTGAAAGAGGTTGCTAGTTTTTTTTTTTTTTACCCTTATTTAACTCTAAGGAACCCAAGTCTAGAGATGGCAAGTTACTTGTCCACAGTTGCACAGGGACTAAGATTAAGAGCTGGTGTTCACAGCTAGGTCAGCATGTCTGCAGAGATGGTCCTGCCGCTCAGCTCTGAATCCCAGCTCAACCCACTTAAAGCCGAGGGACCGAGTTCTTGGTGTCTGAGCCTCCATTTTCTTCATCTGCAGAATAGGGGAAACAAAATTCTTCATGAAATAAGATGTCACATATAAAGCACCTAGTAGAATATTGTAGATATTCAATGTTATACTTCTTTTTTTTTTTTTGCGGTACTGGGTATTGAACGCAGGGGCGTTCTACCTCCGCGCTACACCCCCGGCCCTATTTTTTATACTTTATTTTGAAACCGGGTCTCACAAAGTTGCAGAGGGCCTCACTAAGTAGAGAGAGAGAGAGAGAGAGAGAGAGAGAGAGAGAGAGCGCGCTGAGGCTGGCCGTGAACCTGGATCCTCCGGTCTCTGCCTCCCAAAGTACTGGTATTACAAGTGTGCGCCACCACGCCCGGCTCAATGTTATACTTCTTAACCAAGAAATGAGACCAGATTGTGACTTTGTGCTGAACTGATTTGTTTAGATGAATCAGGTTAATGTTCTGTCTGATTATCAGAGTGGCCAGGCAGCTGTGGGGTAGGAGGATCGCTGACCCCAGGCCCCACTTGGCTGTAAACAGGCTGTACAGTCTGAAGATCTAGCACTCTCTGTGTCCTCACCTGTAGATTAGGGGTCATACCACCTGCCTTCTGAGTTGCAGTGGAGTTGAAATGAGAATATCCATGCAAATGTTCCTGCTGTTTTGTGAATGTTCAAATCTGCGCTCATGTTTAGCCATTTCAACTTCTAAAGGTTAACTAAAGGTAACACTTATTCTGGCATTGTGGTGCATGCCTGTAATTCCAGTACTTGGGAGGCTGAGACAGGAGGATCGCAGGTTGGAGGTCAGTCTCAGCAATTTAGCAAGGCTTTCAGCAACTTAGCAAGATCCTGTTTCAAAATAAAAAAAGGGCTGGGGTGTAACTCAGAACACCCCTGGGTTCAATCCCCAGTACATTATTATTATTATTATTATTATTATTATTATTATTAAAGGTAATCCTCGAGAGCATGCACACCCTGCATTGGCCTCGTAACCCTCACTTTGCTCGTGGCCGGTGGACATGTGCTCATTACCATTCAGTGAGTTGCTCTGTGTACAGGATGGAGTGTTGAGACAAATGTTGGCCCTTACTTTAGATTAAATACCCCCAAGAAGAGAGTGAACAATAAGAAAAGAACCATAAAAGATCATTAAAGAGTTGTTTAGGAGCAGATACAAGCTTACTTAAAAAAATTCCCCAGCTGAAAAACTGAACAAGCAAACCAAAGCACTTGAACTTTCAAAAGAAAAGGCCATATGTAACATTTAGATTTGCAGGGTGTTTGGTGCAGCATGAGTCCCTGTGTGCTCCTGTGAGGGGAGTCTGTGCGGAACCCAGGCATCTATTCACTGTACAAATTACTCATGACACACAGGGAGGGATTTAAAAGAATGATTCTCATTTTTTCTAATTAAGTCACTGGGGGAGAAGTGTCTTCGCCACCTTGACTGCCCTGAGGGCTGCTGCACATATACTTTTCATCTTGAATCTATTAAAGAGGTAGACAGTTTATTCATGCCAACAATCAGAATTAAGGGCTGTTACTCTGCACAGGTTACCTGGGGCTGGCAGCATTTCCTTGGCAGGGGATTGTGACTACCAGACTCTCTGCAGTGGCTTCAGAAGCTGAAGTTAGCCAGGGTTCTTCCCGGGAACCCTGAGAAGCCTGATCACCCCACCCCCAAACACGCTGCGCCCCGTCCACCTCCCCGCACAATCCTCACCCACAGCTAGCATCACCCTAGGCTGATGGGCCTGAAGTCATGAAAGTGATCCGTGCTGCTTTTCAGCCAGGAACATAGAATGTCACTTTGTCTTCTCATGTTTGCTTGGCTAATTTCTCGCCTCCCTTCAAGACCTGTCTGTGGAGCCGGGCATAGTGATGCATGCCTGTAATCCCTGTACTTGGGAGGCTGAGACAGGAGGATCGCAGGTTCGAGGACAGCCTCAGCAAGTAGTAAGACTCATCAACCTAGCGAGACCCTGTTTCAAAAAATAAAAACAAAATAGGACTGGGAGTGTAGCTCGAAGGTAGAATGCCTCTGGGTTCAATAATCAGTACCAACAACAACAAAGAAAGAAAGAAACCTCGTCTGTGATGCAGGGTCACAGAACCCCTTTCTCTGGGAAATCTTTCCTGATTTTCCACCCAGCGTAGATGCTCCTCCCACCTGTTCCCTAGAGTCCTGCGCTTATGCATGTGTCCACAAGGTGGCGCGCGCCGCACTGTCCTCCTGCCTCCTGGCCAGCCAGCGACCGCGGGAGCAGAGGTCGCCAGTCTTCCTCCTGGGTCTCTGGGCAGGACACAGTCCCTGACAATACTAGCTTAAATAATGTTTGTGGAATTCATTGATTTTAACTTGTTTTCCTTTTCTAGTTTAAGGATTATCAAAATGAAAAATTTCACCTTCTTATTGCTTCTGAGACAACATTGCCATTATTTATTAAGGGCAAGACTTGGAAAGGATGCTGTGCTCCGGAGCACCCGGAGGAGGATCTAATCTAGTTGTCTCTATCGGGCTGCACCGCAGAGAGGTCAAGGGAGCTTTGATAAGATACCCAGACCCCAGACCCACCTCTGCTCAATTACAGCATCATCTCTGGGACTGGAGCCTGGTGCTTGTGTAGGGGAGAGATTTTGTTTTTATTAAGTCTTAGGTTCACTGTAAGGGCAGCCAGGGATAGGAATGGTCAGTGTAGATGACTACTCTCATGTTACTTCCTGTACTTCATGACAGTCCATTAGAGGTCACCCAGCCCTTCCAGAGCACCCACTGTGCAGGTCTATACCTCAAACACGTACAATTATTTTTTCAAAAATTATTTATTTTTAAAAATAGATCCAACTTGCATCTTCATGGATACAGGTAATCTTTTCACTTATACTGTTGGCGGTTTTCAGTTATTAGAATTAAAAAAAAAAAACTCCGTTTCTGTCCAAAGTGTCATCTTGCTTGACCAATGGAGTGTATTCTATGGAAATAATGCCGTTGAGCATTCCCAAATTGGTAATGAGGCCATCCTACCAAAGACCTCCCGACTCAGTCCTATATAGCATATATCGGAATCCCATCCCCTTTTAAGGTTGAATAATATTTCATTATTTTATATAATATGCATATATATCATATTCTGTTTATCCATCCATATACCGATGGATTGTTTTCTCCTTTTGGCTGCTGTGACTGATGCTGTCATGAACGTGGGTATTCGGATTTGCATTTGAGTCCCTGCTTTCAGGTCTTTTGAGGTATATACCCAGAAGTGGAATCGCTGGATCTTATGGTAATTCTTTAATATTTTTGAGGAACTGCTGTACTGCTTTTCACAGTGGCTTCCCCCTTTCATAGTTCTGCCAACAATGCACGAAGGTTCCAGATTTTCCACATTCTTGCCAATGCTTGTGTTTTCTTTTTTAATAACAGCCAACCTAATGAAGTGGTATCTCATTGTGGTATATATTTTATTTCTCTAGTTATTAGGATGTTGATCATAATTTCATGTGCTTATTAGCCATTTGTATATCTTCTATGGAGAAATCTCCATTCAAATCCTTTGCCTATTCTTTTTTTTTAACGTGCTTTTATTGGTGCATTGGAGTCTTACATTGCAATGAATATCTATTTGATGTTGACATACATGCACACAGCTCTTAGTGCCCCCCACCTCCCCCCACCCGTATGAAGTACCAAGAATGATGTTGGTATATTTTCACATGTACATATTGTTTATGATAGTAATTCCATTAATTCACTTCTTTCTTGCTCTCCCCCTTCCCTTGTACCACTTCCCTTGTTCCGCTGAGGGTTCTCCATTATCAACCAGAGTCCCTTGTGTGACCCTACTACTCCTTAGGTTGCACATATTAATGAAAACATATGTCCCTTCTTTTTTTGTGTTTGACTGATCTCGCTTAACAT
>PVJS01061314.1:0-11024 GCA_004027185.1 Glis glis | reverse complement strand
GTGTGTGTGTGTGTGTGTGTGTGTGTGTGTGTGTGTGTGTGTGGTGTATGTGTGTGTGTGTGTGAGAGAGAGAGAAGGAGAGGGAGAGAGAGAGAGACTGGAGATTGAACCCAGGGGTGTTCTATGTCTGAGCTACACCCAACCGTATTTTTTCAATTTATTTTATTTATTTATTTATTTATTTATTTATTTATTTATTTATTGCACTGGGGATTGAACCCAGGGGCATTCTACCTCTGAGCTACACCCCAGCCCTATTTTATTTTTTATGTTGAAATAGGATCTCACTAAGTTCCTGAGGTTGGTCTCAAACCTGGAATCCTCCCATCTCAGCCTCTTGAATACTGGGATTACAAGGGTGCACCATGACACCTGGCCCGATTTTTTTTTTGAAACATGATCTTGCTAAGTTGCTGAGGGCCTTGATAAATTTCTGAGTCTGGCCTCCAACCCATGCTTCTCCTTTCTCAACCTCCCAATTAATGGGATTACATATTTGCAACACCATGTCCGGCTAATACAAGTTTTAAAAAAAATATTGTCTTCCAAAACACAATTAGTATATAATTAAAGCAAATGTCCATCAATTGAATATTATGTCGCTAGTAGTTAAATTAATAGTCTGAATCAATCGTCTGCATACAACATGAATGGTAGTCACTTTCCTCACAAAAAATAAGTTTATAGAAATATATTTCTGCTTAATCAAATGGTGACTTTTACCAAATCATTTGTCTCTCAAGTAATCTGCCAATATTAATAAAAAGGAATGATTTGTTTACAACTCACTTCTGTCTATGAGAGAGAAAAAGACATATCTTTCAGTCAAACATAGAGAAAAGCCCACAGCGGTATTTTATTTCAATATCCAAATTAAGTACAAAACCCTCCTACAAAGAGACACAATGGATACCAGGCCACATTTGTTTTCAGTGTGTTGCAAAGCATTTTATCCACACATTTGTAAATATCACAGTCAGCCAATAAAGCTGGAATTGAAAGATAGATTGTCCTTACTGTCACTCTTCAGAACTACCATTCTGTGCATGCTCTGCTACTACCCTGACTTCCCTTTTCATTTATTATTAAACATTTTAAAAATTTTAATTAAAATCATTCAGACCCCCTGTATAATTAGAAATAGCATGTCACCTGGCAAGATGTTCTGGGAAAGTGTAATAATGCGTAAGATAAAGTGAGTTAGACCTATAATCCAGCTTTCACACTGATAAAGAAGATTTTGTGTGTGTGTGTAAATAGATGACTATAATGCCACACTGGGATTTTTCTGAAAAAAGAAAAGCATCGGTCTATTCTTTGGTCTTATATGGTATCATTAATTCATATTGAGAAATGAAGTCAATTTAATTTGAAGCTACTCTGCTAAAAAAAAGCCAATGGGATGGGCATACTTTTATGATATAATTAATATTGTTTTTGAGAAAACTAATATTAGTTATTAATGCCTCTGTTATAATTAATTCTGTTTTATAGATAAGAAATCCAAAGCTCAGAGAGATTAAATATATCTTCCAATGGTGTGTGTGTGTATGTGTGTCTGTGTGTTAGGGATGGGAATATAGCTCGGAGGTAGAATGTCCCTGAGTTCAATCCCTAGCAACACATACACACTTGGCTTCCAGTGATTTTTTTTGAAAAACCAATAACTGACTGATTATATGTCAAATATTGTAATATCACTCTGATTAAAAGTATAAAGTAAAAGAGCTGGGCTGAGTAGTACATAACTAGAATCCCAGTACTTAGGAGGCTCAGACAGGAGGATCACAAGTTCAAGGCCAGCTTCAGCAATTCATTGAGACCCTCAGCAACTTAGCAAGACCCTGTTTAAAAATAAAAAATAAAAAAGGGATGGGGATGTAGCTTGGAGATAGAATGACACTGGGTTCAACCCCTAGGACCACACATACAGGCACACACACACACACACACACACACACACACACACACACAAACACACACACACATTTTGATTTGTGAAAAGAAGTCACTGCTTAGAAAATTCCTGATAGAGTAAATTTTCTATTCTTTTTTTTCTTTTTTTGCGGTACCGGGGATTGAATGCAGGGGTGTTCTACCTCCGCGCTATACCCCTGGTCCTATTTTTTATACTTTATTTTGAAACCAGGTCTCACGAAGTTGCGGAGGGCCTCACTAAGGAGAGAGAGAGAGACAGGGAGAGAGAGAGAGAGAGAGAGAGCTGAGGCTGGCTGCAAACCCGATCCTCCGGTCTCCACCTCCCAAAGTTCTGGGATTACAAGCGTGCGCCACCACACCCGGCCCATTTTCTATTCTTTTATTCAATTATTTAGGTATTTAATATGTACTAGTTACTGTGGTAGGTACTATTAATTAAATAAAGAATAAAACTGACTCTTATGGAACATGTAGACAGTTTGTGTTCAATTTTAATTAACTGTAAATTATTAAAGTTGTGTTTCATGTTAATAATCAGCTTCTACTAGTTACCTAAGCTTCATTTTCTTCATTTACAAAGGTGGATTAATATTTACTGTATAAGGTTGTCACAGGATTGAACATGGTGAATTATGCAAAAAATTTACAACAATGTCAGGCACATAGTTGGTACTTGATACAAGGAGTGTTTTACTTCAGATGACAAGGAACAGAAATAAATCTAAATAGATAATCAACTAATTAAAAATTTTATTGTTTTCTATAAAAAAAGGAGTAGTAGGGAACACATGCAGCTGCTTTAAGAGCATATCCAATGGACATTTTTTCTAATGGTTTAGCTGATACTTAAAGAGTGAGTAGGGACAAGTCATGAAAAGAGGAAGGGGCAATCATTTCAGGTAGAAGAAACACCAGGTATAGAATATGCAAAGGCCTTAAGATGAGAAGCAGGACAGGATTTGCAGGATTTAAGACAAATCCAGTATGGTTAGAGTTTATTGAACAAAGTGAGATAACTAAATACCAGGACCATCAGTGAAGCTCAAAATTTTGGATATACCAAAAAGTAAAGAAAGATGGTGGTGGAGTGGGCAGAGTTGTTCCTCAGCCCACATGGTGCTTTGCTTAGTGCTTAAATTCACCAAAGACAGTTGTGTCACCCAGTTGTAAAGTTTCATATGTCCCAAAACTACATTGTAAATGGATGAAGATGGTATAAACTCCAATAAAACCAAAAGATTTGATCCGGTTTTGTCAATATGAAACAGAGCTTGCAGAAAGGCTGGAGAAGTTTCTGTTCATACAATTTCTTGAATCATTGACTACTCTGATGCCAGTCTTCACAGGAAGCAAGAAAGAGGCAGCTTTATTGTTTGTACCCTATGGGTAATACCTACTTTTACATTGTTAAGTGACAGAATTCACATACACTAACAGAATTTGCAAGTGCAAATGGATACTGTTACTGAGATTGAATCCCATTTTTTAAATGATCAGAAGTATGTAATTTATGGTGATGAATAAATCTTACATAAACTTTATTTTAATTCATATTTCTAGTAAAAATTTAGATTCCCCTTTGTGAAAGTTGGAGCATCAAAATTCTCAAGAAAACTCTGTACAATACTTCATAAACTTGTTCAATGTTTTCTTATCTACTTTTTGTAATTGTTTATCAAAGTACTTATTAAAGTGTTTATATTTAGTATGATAAAAATCTCTGGAATTGGAATTTAAGTCAGCAATATACTCATTTTAGGATATTATTATTATTACATTCAATTTTATGAGTCTTGAGCAGATTCTATTATGCCATAGGTGTTTCACTCCACAATTATTACTTAATTAAATTCCATCATCCAGGTCAGAAAGCCATAATAAAAATTGAGATTGCATTCCCATTCATATTAAAATAATAGAACACTCTGGAATGTCTCTTTTTGGAATCACTTACCTTTTACTCCCTAAAACTAATATTTAGCATGCAGGAATGTACAATTACAACATAGTTATTTAATCAATCCAATATACTCCTAGTTCTCACTAATAAATTGCATTCTATGCTGAAGGCCAGATATTTATTTAAAAATTTTTCACATGTTCTCTAAAGGAATCATAAGGAAAGTCTAGCATATACAAGCTAAAAATGTAATACATAAAGTTCTTCCTTCCCCCAGAATTACAAGATGATGTGGTCTACAATATACTTCTATTGGTAAGTAAAAAAGTCAGGAAATGAATCTATTAAAACTGCAGCACCAATCAAAGATATTAGGAAACCAGATGAGGTGGTGTGATGGGAGGCCGAGATAGGAGGATCATAGATTTGATGCCAGCTCAGAACCTCAGCTATTTAGCAAAATCCTGTTTCAAAATAAAAAATAAAAAGGACTGGGGGTAACTCAGAGGAAGAACACCCCTTGGTCCAATCCCTAGTACCAGAAAACAAATATATTAGGAGAAAATTATAATAGTTATTATTTATGTTAATATGTATAAGTACACACCTCTTTCTTAAACATAAATATAAAATATTTGTTACAGAAAGCCTCTTTCTCAGTGAGTTCGTATTTCTAATTTAATAAATTATAAATTATGTCTTTGGTTCCTTTCTTCTCCTGTGTTCCCTTCTTCTTTATAATTGAAGTCTCTTTCTCTTCTCTCCTCTTTCTCTCTCTCTCTCTCTCTCTCTCTTTCTCTTTCTCTCTCTCTCTCTCTCTCTCTCTCTCTCTCTTTCTTTTTCTCTTTCACAGACACAAACACATACACTTATACACATAATGAATTTCTTTTAGTTTTCAATAGAGTTACATAGGATAGATTATTACAGCTATAAACAATCTCAAAATTCAGACAATTCAAAAATCTTAATGGTTTAATGGAAAGAAAATAATTATGTCACATCCCAATGTAGGAGCGAGGAGGGGACTTTCTTTCGTGTCATTGTGCCAGAACTCAGGGTCTTTCTTTCTAGGCATCTGCTAGAGTCTAGTAGACCTGCACTTCATCTTTTGAATATAACCAGGTGTCAAGGGAAGATATTTTGGTTGTGTAGGAGGTTTTACTATGTTTCAGGTCTAGAGTTGGAATATGTTACTTCTGCCACATTATAAAATACATTTTTATGAAGATAGACGTGTGTGTGTGTGTGTGTGTGTGTGTGTGTGTGTGTGTGTGTGGTTGGGTTGGGAGCATATTATGCAGGACAGGGTAGCACTCTCTTTTAAATCTTTTTTTTTTATGGACTCCGGTTCATTGCTAAATTCACTGACATGATATTTTCTGAGTCGAGGAACCTGGCCCTAGATCTGGTACAAGGATTTGGGGTGAAGAAGAGAAAGCAGCAGTGTTTTCCTCCAATGTGGTTGCTTGTATTCTAGTAACTGTTTTGTTTCCTTGAGATGGCTCTGGATTATTTTATAGCACTTTGTTCTTGACATCCACTCTGTGAATCTACTGCACTGAAAATCCAAAAAAAAAAAATTTTTTTTTTTTTGGACAACCATTTGGCTGGATTGCCTATTGCTAACTTGACAGAACATGTTTCTGTACTTTGGAACAACACTTCACAGAAATCTCATTCCTGTTTTCTTCTCAATCATACTTTGCCAGTGAGAGGAACATCCTCAAGACAGAGAAGGCAGCTGAAATGAAACAGATTCCATTATTCTCCAGAGGTGGTTGCAGCCAGACATAGAGGAAGAGTCCCAGCAGCTCCACAGAAAGCTCTTGAGAATCGCTCGTATCATGCCGCACGCTACAATCCAAGAGCTTCTCAAAGATTCTTGAGAACTGCCATAGTTCCAGGCAAGTTTAATAAGAGCCATTCACTTTGATGATTCAAGCTGAGATCTTTAAATCAGAGACTGACTTTCCAGAACAGCTTCTATGACCTTTATTATCCCCCCACAACCCCCAGCTCATCTCACCAAAAATTAGGTAAGCTTCATCCTCGATTTTAAACCCTTTATACATACAGCATATGAAGTGATTTCTGTTTTCTTGACTGAAACCTGATGAATTCAACAACAGGTTTAGTTTGAAGGCAAATACTTTATTTTAATGGATTTAGTAATAGAAAAGTGAGAGCGTAGGAGTAGTTTTAATTAATTCCTAAATGACTATTCCCATGTCCATATTAGGTCCTACCTAACCATGGCCCTGATATTTAAACTGTGTTTTATAGACTTGGAAAATACATATTCACTTGTTTTTGCAGTCTTCTCCTTTACCCTGACAAGATGTCTATTTTTTAGTTCCTTCAGAGTTTTTCCTATAGTTTGATCCTAACATGTCTTAAATCTCTAGGAAACTTCACACCATTCTCTTCTGTTGGGGGTGTTCTTCAAAGATTTCCAGTGGCTGTATCTGCTGTATATCATTTTATACTTATTATATAATTTAAATGGACATAGGAGGAGGGAGCAATACACATATATGTTTGGTAACCTATCTTGAACCAGAAACCAAACCTGTACACTTAGCCTTCTTATTCCTTCTAATTCCACACTATTCAGAATATCGAAATAATCCAGACTATTTAGTTAAGTAACTGGAGTAAATGTTCTATACTACTTTCTTTTCTCTGAAAACTCAGTATATATATATACATTGGTAGATTTTAAACAATGAAGTCTTACAAGACAATTATAAAATCTATAATGATAAGACACTGTTTGTTTCAAGAAGGATTTGAATGTTTTTACCACTAATAAATGAGAAGTGTTTGAGGAGACAGATCCTTATCTTTATTTGAATATCAGACAATGTGTGTATACATCCAGACATAACATGGTACCCCATATATATGTATATTATGTCAATTAAAATTAAATAAATATAGAAATTTAAATTTAATATATTTTGAAGGTTATTTAGATGTTATTTTATTATATGTGAAGGGTGTAGAGAGTGGTGTTGACAAGTTTTTTACATTAGTATTTTTAATAACATTTGGAAGGAACATTGGTATAATAGTACTCAATATATCTGATATATATCCATCTATGTATAAACATCACCTAAATATGCTTATACATAGTTTAAATTTCCAATTCTAATTTCTTTAAAGAAGCTGACATACTGGTTACTAATGAGGGGGAAAGTAACCATGGAAAGACACCAAAAAATCCTTAAAAAATGCAATATTGTTAAAGCTCATCAACACATTCTCTGATTCTAGTAATTATGCTTTTATTATTCTGATTGTTTTTAATTGCATATTTAGTTCTAACAATCCCAGGACACCCGTGCAGTTAAATATTAACTAAATTATTGAAAACAAACACCCAAAACAATTAACAAAAGAGCAGAACAACTTAAAAACAGCAAAAACGTCTAAATATTTCTAAAAGGTAGTACCTCAATAGAATGATCATCTACCAATGTGATTAAAATATGCTAGGGCTTAGCCTTCCAAAATGTGTGAAATATACTACCATCATGTACTGTATGTATGCAAATTTCCAATTAATTGCACCCCTACATTTCACACTAAAACTGATGTTTGCCTATCCCTAAGAGTTACCAAGTAATATATCAGTTCTATTTCTATCCAATAGCACCTTATCAAGGTGTTGAAACTTGAGAGTTATTTCATTTATCCTTAGTTGAAGAAACTGTAATTTGCATCTTTTTAATCCGTGACGTTCCCATAACAAGCTAATTTATTGACTGGATTTATTTATTCATTAGCTGCTCAATAATGAATAATTATAATTTAATAATAAATTAACTAATTATGATTAGGTAATAGAAATAATAAATTAACTAATTTATTAGCTAATTAATTGTTTATTTATTGCCCTTTATTTATTTTTCCGAGGTAAGCATATTCTTATCAACTCTTCATTTTCCTGGTGTTGCCTAGTTTGGGGGTTCATTTTCTCTCAACACTATACATATAACAGTGTCCTAATCGTTCTTTTTAGAGATCATCTCTCACTAATAATGAGTGTTCCACACTGCTCCCAGGATTCTTGCCTCTAAACAAACAAACAAACAACAAAAAACCTTCATCATATTATTCTGACCAGACAATATTTTTTGTTTTCATTTGCTGGTAGGCTATGTCTCAAAATTCTTTGCAAGACTTAGAAGGTGTCATGTATCATGACACACATTTATTTCTGTATTCATTTAGCAAGTAATTTTGAGTTCTTCCTATGGTCCAGGATACATGACAGAGAAAATAAGCAATTAGACATTGTGATTAAAGTCTTCTAATGAGGCAACTTGTCTGTGCTGCAGTCTCTGAATATTCAACCAAATACTAATCTAGGTGTTGATGTGAATACATTTTATAGCTATGGTTAAGTTCACCTTGTTACCCAACTTTAAGGAAAGAAGATTATCTTTCATAAAGTAGATGAAGCAGCTTTCACCCTACTGGAAGGTTACAAGTTCCAGCCTGCCCTTCCTGAAGTCATGCCTAGTGACAGGATTCCCTACTTGCCTACCAGCCCCCAGTCCACTTAGTCACTTAAAATAGATACATAGATAGATAGATAGATAGATAGATGCATACATATATATATATATATATATATATATACAGATATATAAATTTTGCTCTATCTATAATCTCCCCTTAGTTCTTCTACTTCTCTCATTGAAACTTCACTGATAAGGGAACAAATAAATCTTGAATAGATAAGTAAAAATATGGACTTTTTTTAGTGTTCTTAGTGCCAGAATGAAGATGGAACACAGAAATAGTGATTGACTTTGTTTATTGCTCCTATTCCACTTTTAATGATGATCATATCAAATGATGACTACATCCATACCATAAGCTTTGCTAAACAAGTTCAGTCATGAACATTTGTGCAACACTTTCTCTCACTTATAACACTAATATTAATAATTAAAACAATGCTGGCCATGTTAGCAGATGTTTCTTGGGTGTTGAAGGCAGGTTAGACACTATAATAACCACTTCACCAGTACCGTTTTATTGAATCATCCCAATGGTACTATGAGATAGCTGTTGTTATTTTTCTATTTTTTAGGTAAAACCCTAAATCATGGAGTGGTCCAATCCTTTACTCAAGATTACTCAGGTGGAGTATCTTTCTTTATTTGGCTTAATGTCTACTCCAGTGATTGCAATAATTTCTACAGTTGAATAAGAAGTCAATTAATATACATTTTATAAAATTAGAACATGAAACTTTCCCCATTACCCAGTTATATGAAGAACACTATCAAAAGAAAAAGGATAAGATAAAAATAATGGCAGATCTATTCTGTCCAGTATACATCTCCTAAGACTTAAGACCCTGTCATCAAATCTTTTTTATCATTAAATTTAAACTGGCTTTCCTCTATCTCTTCTATACTAATGGTTGTGCATTTTGGCGCAGTGTGCCAGGCTTATTATAAGTCTCTTCATGTTTCATAAAAATAGTCTAGTATCTCAAGGGCTGTGACCAAGGACCAAGTAGCTTTTAATTTTCTTTTAGTAGGTAACAGAGTCAGAAAATTTTATTTCCTATAGGTGGCCAAACAAACATATTTTCTGACCCAGATGTTTCTTTCATAGCATAGAATGACCATGACCTTCTTCAATAGAGAGGCAGTGTGCCCAGTGAATGTGTTCTGCTCCCTGAAATTGGGATGGACCTTTGCTACTGATTTAAGTAATAGCAGACATGGCAAGGCATATGACCTTGTGACTTCCTGAGGCTACACAATGCTGCTTCTGCCTCTCACTCTATAGCAGTGATTACCCTGGGACCCAGCTGTCAGCTTATGAGGAAACTAGTCACATGGAGAGGCCAGGCCATATGTAGGTGTTCTGGCCAACTGCCCATGTAAGATCCTTCAAGGAATGCAACTATCACATACCAGACATGAGAGCGAATCAGCCTCAGGTGACGGCAGCCTTCAGCCTTAAGTTGTCCAGCTGAGGCCACAGACAGCCTGGAGCAGAAATAAAGATGCTCTATCTGAATGCCTCACTCTAGTAATTGTGAGTGCTGGTAATTGGTTACTGTTGGTTTAAGTCAATAACTTTGGGTAAGTCATTAAACAAAGAAACAAAAAGAAACATAATTTTACCTGAAATATATTTTACATGATGACCCAACCTTTTAATAGTGTTCTATTAGGTTGTATATCCATTATATTTTAATTTATTATTATTAGTTTGGACACTTATTCTATTTAATATATTGATTTTATGACAAAATATTTTATCACAACCTGTAGCTTGAAAAACTTGGTTTTAATGTTTAAAATGATAAGTTTAAAGGAAGATTAAAAATCTAGCAGTTTCACAAAGTTAGAAAAATGAAGGTTCTTGCCATACTGCTATTCTTTTCTTATGAAAGAAAATATGTCTACACTAGGACCATGATCAAATATTCTCTCAAATATCTAAGAGTAAACAGCTCTAAGTTTATGAACTTCTGGAATTTAAAAACAAGTTTGCGCAGATTGGCTTTGACCTTTGGATCATATATATTCTAGCTTTGAATAAATTTATTTTATGCTTGAAAAATTCCCCTTGTCTAATTCATTTTTAAGTACAAATCTTGATGCAATATAATGAATGGTTTATAAGGAGGTTATACGACTAAGGCCTTTGCACTCAAGATTGACTCTTGCTCTTGGTCAAGGAAATCATAGCCAAAACATCATGAAATAGAACTTGATCTCTAAGAATATTTCCAGCTTGGGGCCAATAATGGCCTATTTATACCCAGTAGAAATGGGAACTGAATTGTTTAATATAAGGTCTTATTGTATTACTAAATAAAATACCTTGAAAAACCTATAGAGAAAATTAAGGGACTTCTTAATGCTTGCCATTCTAATTGGGGTCAGATGAAATCTTAGAGTAGTTTTGATTTGCATCTCCCTGATTGCTAATGATGTTGAACATTTTTTTCATGTATCTATTGGCCATTTGTATCTCTTCTTTCGTGAAGTGTCTATTCATTTCAGTTGCCCACTTCTTGATTGGGTTGTTTGTTTTCTTAGTGTAAAGTCTTTTAAGTTCTTTGTATATCCTAGATATTAGACCTCTGTCAGAGGGATAGCTTGCAAAGATCTTTTCCCATTCCGTAGGCTTTCTCTTTAAG